>JAQIYA010001286.1:0-13625 GCA_034699355.1 Microtritia minima | reverse complement strand
TAAATATTTAAATATATAAATTTCTTAATAAATAACATTTAATGAAAAATGTATAATAATTAACAAATGGCATCAAAATAAAGGAAAGCTTATGAGATTTCTTACAAAGCATTACAATGTAGAGATAAAGCTTATATTTGCGAGTTTACACACAGTACAACTCATAAGATCTTTTCTTATAAAATATTCGTTTCCTTAATAAATTACTATATCATAAAAATATTCTTAAAATATTTGTCGAAGAAAATTGCATATAAGAAATAAAATTTATAAAATATAAAGATTGTAACATTTGATTCGTTGCTCAGCAAATTAAGTAAATTCGTCCGTTTAATTATATCATATGAATTAAATTCCCGACTCTGCAATTCCTTCATCATCTAAAATTATAAAAATTCGTTTATTAAATCTAAGTTTAGTATTTAAAGAAAAGTTCAATATTATTAAAAAATATTGAAAATAAATTTGAAAATTTAATAGATTCAAATGAAATTAATAAAAACCTCAATTAAAAACTTACTAATTATGCTAAAAATTGTACAATAATTATTTTAAATAATAACTAAAAAGAATTTTTTTTGATTGCCTTCATATGCACTTTATGCACTTCAGTATTCTAACAATTTTATGTTGTTTTGTTTAAGAGTTTAAGAGTTTAAAGCATTAATAAAATTACATTAGCTTTTCAAAATTGAATTAAATAGCATACCTTCAAATCCTTGATTGTCATGCATTTCAAGTCGTGGAGAATCCATAAGATCTTCCTTTCCATCTAATACGCAAAGTAGGCATTCGTGGATACAAATGTATTGTTGCTAAAATCATTTTAAAACATTTTGTTAATTTTTGTTATTCAATATTGTGTGGTACGGATAATAATAAAAAGCAAATATTACTTCATTTTGAACCATCCAAACCCTTTCCTTTCTCATTTCGTACACAATACCGAAAATATCGACGGCATCGTATTTATGTATTCGTTGCAAAATGCGATCTAAAGCAATGAAAGTTCCAGATCTACCGACACCAGCAGAACAATGTACAACAATTGGTTTGTTGTTGTCTGGAGAACAGCGTTCTCTGAAAGCCCTCACAAATTTAACTAAAGTCTTAACAGGTTCAGGCACACCGAAATCAGGCCACGTTGTGAAATGAAAATGACGAACGATTCGCGACTGATCGCCCTTCAAATATTTAAATCAGCAAATTCAGTATTATTTAAAACTGTTAATAAAATATTATTTACTTACTCTCATAACTTTGAACTCAGATATGGTCCAATCAGGATATTGAGATTCGTTGAGTATTGTCACTTGAATATCACCGTAAAAAACTGGTTGTGTGTCATAAGGCCAGTAATGATCACATTTCTCTCTGCCCTTTTCGATACATCTCGTGAGCATAACAATGGCGCGCGAATTCTGTTCCCATACCATACGCCAAAAATCATCTCTAGTACTATGGAGTGGTCCCTGAGTGACGATAAATTCTCGCGGAGAATTGAATCCTGGAATGTAGTTGGCATTCATATAATCAGAACCGTCTTCGTCGTCAGTCGGCAACAGTTTAACGCGTGAGTGATCGTATGGGAGAATATTAGTAAATCTATTTTTCGGTCGATTAACTGGAAGATCTGCAGCATTGCATGGTTTATCGCGACCAACATGTTTGAGAAGTTCAAATTCTTCAGAAAAGCGAAAATCAGAATCGGCTGACATAATGCGAAAGTGATCAGAGAAATCTTTCAATTTGATAGGTCTTGAAGTAATTAATTCACTTTCAGCTATTGAAAGAGTATCTTCTTTACCATTTTGATGAATATTACTTGTTTTTTTGGTAGCGCTAAACGGACCTAATCTTCTATGTTTAAGAAATATGACTACAACTGCTAATAATAATAGTAAAAACAATGGAAGAAAAACGCCAATATATAAGGCAGTATTATCGGGATCTGTTGTCAATGAGTAAGAATAAACGGTATCTTTAAATTTCTCCGGAGTTGTAAAGGCACGAATTTTAACTTTAAAGGAAGTGCCGGGTTTTAAAGGTCCGTTGCAATACTTGTGCTCAATATGTGACTGACAATCCTCACTTCCAATAGTAAAGTCTTCAACATTACTTGAGTTAAAAGGATAGTAAGGCTCATTTGCTTGATATGGAGGCCAAATTGAAAATTCTTGAACAGAAGCCCATGAATTAAGATCTAACACGTCAGTGCTAACAGAATCATCTTCAGCTACTATCACAGCAAACGCTATAATAGGACCGTACATATTAGAAAAATAATTATTTCTGAATCTAACGCGCAGAGATGTAGAAGTGTGAGACACTTCAGTCGGAAATACATTGTCGGCGGGCGCGGGAGGCGCCCAAATAGGCATCGTTTCCTCCCACGAGGCCTTATGGCCAGAACCAACTTTGGTATGCGCCTGAATATGGAAGACATACAATTTTCCTGGTATCAAATTATAAATAGTGCCCTGAGTATCCGTTGGTTCAAATAACTGGTGTTTCATCACTTGATTTCCTTTTATATAATAGCTTATCTTATATCCGGTAAGAATGCCATTCATTTCAGAAGCAGGAAGAGACCAGTGAAGCGTTATTTCGTTAGGTTTGACGTCTACTGATTGAAAATAAGCTACTTTTCCAGGAATTGATTCCAATGTAAGAAATGTCTGTGAAACAGGAGAACTTCTAAGCATTGTTGAAGTTCCATAACCGGAAAGTGTAGTCACAACAAAAGTATAATTGTTATGTGGCTTTAAGTGAGAGTAATAAATTTTTTCAGAAAACGATACATTCACTACAAGCGTTTTTTCGTGTGGATCCAAATATTGTACTTCATAACCATCTTTATCCCCATAAGGCACTTCCCAATAGAGAGTTATTTCGTTATCGGTTACCGATGATGCGGTAATTGAGCGAATAGGTTCGGGATATAGTCTGGCCTGACGTAAAATTGGAATTGAATACGTACCGCCACTCACAGTCCATATACTTAAGTTGTAGAGCCGACCGGGAACTAAATTATCAAATATCACAAGTCTGTTGGTGTCATTAAAAAGTTTTTCCTGAGCGGCAATATTAGTGCCGCTTAATTGAAATCGGTAGCTATCAAACACAACATTACGAGTTGGTGTAGGAGTATATTTAATTCCGAGAGTTTTGGTTTCATGTTCGTCTATCACCACATTAATTACGGAGTCAATAACTGGCACTACAATCATAAAAGTACACACATTGAAAAATTATTTATTTTATATATCAATAATTTATAAATAACTTACTTGTTCTGGTCTGAACTCCGATTCCCTCACTTCGAAGGTTATGACTAACAACATAAAATCTAAATGAATACAATTCGCCAGGTTTTAGTGAATCGATCAATACGTTCACTAATTCCCCTTCTTTTGTTTCATTATAAGCTGCAATTTGCTTCGAGTCCTGTTTTGTTGGTTCTCTAACAGTGTTAGAAACTATATTGTAATAATCAATTCTTCCCGTTGGTGTAGACCATTGAAATGTAATATTATGCGAATCTAAAGTATGTTTTATATTTGCAATCGAATTCGGATACATTATTTGCGTAACTTCGCGATTATCAGGACTTTCAGCTTTATTGCTGACTGTGGCCACTCTGAATACGTAACGCTCGCCAGCGATCAGATCTTTTATTTCCACAGAAGTTGAGTTAACGATAGTTAACTCACGCCAGAATGTTAATGAAGAAGGACGGTAACGAACTATGTAATGATCGACGAGTGAATTAGTAGATGCAGACCATGTAATAATAATAGAAGAGTTTGTATATTTAGCTATTTGTAGTCCTTCTGGTGGACGAGGAAACACAACTTGATAGTACGAATGCGGATCACTTACTAAACCATAACTAACAGCTGAAACAGATATTTCATAACCAGCACCAGGAAAGAGATCGTCCAAAACAAGCCAATTATTTTTGGTGACCAACTCTTTCCTCTCTTTCGTATCGTTTCGAGTCCAAACTACTTTATAAGAGTCTTGTTTACTCGTTACATCCCATTTCCACGAAACGTTAAGCGTTCGACCAGAGATGGGCTCCAATACACCGATTACGGGAGAGGCCGGACGTGAAGGCTGGTAAACAACAGTGTTTTCGCTATAAACGCCTTTAGATATGGCAACGACTCCAATCGAATAGTTACGACCAGCTAATAGGTTAGTTAAATGGACGTTAGTTTCTTTCACTACTTGTACTGATCCATCAGAGTTGAAGGCTTCGAGTTCATGATATGTGACCATATAAGAGTCTTGAGTGCTCTCGTTATTGGCAGTCCATTCCAAGAATATATCAGCCACTTTGCCAGGCTTGGACTTCAGATCTAACACTGGTAATGGTCTGGTGGTGATATTGCCGGTCACGGGCCAGGAGGCAACGTTTCCCGATACTGACTTCACTACCACTTCATATGTTTTTCCAGGTTCTAAATCTTCAGAAAAGCGTGCGATTCTGGGTTCGTCTTTCAGTATACTTTTGGGGAGTGAGTGTCGAACCCCTAACGAAACCTGATAGCGATCGAACTCACTCAGCGATTTCGGTGCTCCCCATTGGACGTCAAACGAGTACGAAGTGATCGTACTTTTATCGAATGTGACATTAGTTGGTGGCAATGGAACGGTTCGGTATTGAGCTTCTGTGGGATCACTAATTTGCGAATGGCTGACAGTTTGGACGGATATGTTATAAGCCCTTCCAGGCACTAATCCATAGAAAGCTGCCTGAGCTGGACCTGGAGGTTCAGTCTCCTTCTCCACGTATAGCACAGACTGGACCGCATCCTCTGGAATAATACTAACCCTGTACTGATCAAAAATGCCGGCCGGATATGGCGGCTGCCAAAGCACTAATAGTGTGGTCTCGTTGCGAAACCAAACTATAAACCTTCCGGGAGTGTTGGGCTTTGTGGTGAAATTGGCGGAGAGGAACAAATTGGACGGCGTGTTCAAGTAAACCGATTGCAACTGCACTTCGTATGAGGCGCCGGGCGTCAGGTCGCGCACCGACACCGGCAGCTCGTCATTGGCTGCCGTCTCGATGTGACGAACGCCCGTCTCGTCCTGTTCTGACAGTGGTATTATCGTCAACTTATAACCGCTCACAGGCTCGACGAGAGGCGACTTCCACTCCAATTCGACTGTCTTTCCCGAAAGCACTTCAATCGACAGATCTCGCGGAGGATCGGGTGCTGAGGCGAGAACAACACATTCATAGTAATTCATACTAAAGTGAGCATTTATGCGTAGAGCTTACCGTTGGTGAGCACTGATTGCGTGCAAATCGCGAGCAACACCAATAGCCTCATAGTATGTGCAGTTTATGTTTGGTCCACATCTCTGTAATAGTGAAACAATCGAGTATGACTTGACGTGGCAGTGACAGTGAAGTGACGGCGGAGGCAGTGATGGCTAAGGCAATGATGGCTGCGATGGCGGTGATGGTCGTAATGGCAGTGAGAGGTGACAAACAAAGCTGAGCTGCACTAATGCCGACCTATATCTACAACGCTATGTTAGGCGAGCCAACACTACACGAAAGTACATTTAAAGTGCCTCAACGTTACCTTTAAGTGAAAATCTAGTTTTACAGATGCGACTCACACTTAACTAACGAATATTAATAATATATTGAATTGAGCTTACAATTGAGCGCACAATTGAGTGTGCAAATCATGAAAGTCGTGCTTTTCTGTTGCATGACTGCAGATCTACAATCGATTCAACACATTATCAGTTGTTATATTAATTGCTTAATTAATGACGGACTCAACTTCACAAACCAATACTTTAGCTTTAAATGGCAAATAAAATTCAACAAATTTAACAACTGTTAGAAATACGTTCATTTATTAATTAAATCGTTGTCACTATTTATTTCGAGCATAACATAATTACATTAATGATATAAATATGAATTTAAAAGTTAACAAAGTGTGGTATTGATGTGCAAACAGCTGTTTTCGACTATATATAGGTATTTAAAAAGTTTGCGCACAAATTTATTTTATATAGACTTAAACAGTATCTGAGCTTTTTGTGAGCGCTAACATTTTGCTAACATTGTTTTATCTTCAATTTTTAAACTCTATAAAAATGAAATGTTTTTATTTGATTATAATTTGATTTATAGTCAATAAGAGGAAAATTGCATAAAATTAGATTCTAAGAATATTTAGATTGATTAAGAAATTTTGAATATTAACAGTAATAAACCTATTTTTAAACTAATTCTCTTATAAAATATTAAGATTACTTTTAAATAATTTTAAAATCTCAAATATAGATACATTTATTTGCTTAGCGTTGAAAAACTGTCAAACATTTAACCTTTACATTAAAGCTGCAAACTTTTAATTTTTATTTATTAATTAATCTATGAAATAAATGAGTATCGGTGTTAAATGATAGGGATTCAGTGAATTGGACTTTACATTTTTAAAACACTTTAAAAGCACAGTTTTTGAACTGTTTTGCAGTTTAATATTTTTACATATAAAATTTTAAAAGACAATAATTTTCATAATGTTTAAACAAGTTATCTGGAAATATGTGCCACAATTTTTTCAGCTACAAGGAGTCAACAATTCAAACCAGAACAATATCAAATCATGAATTAAATTTGCCAACATCTCAACTGAAATCTTTTTTAAATTCAATATTTTATAATGGCATAAAATTTTTTAATAATATTAAATCAAATGTTAGATTTAATTCTCCTTTTAATATTTTTATTGTAAAAATTAGAAAGTTATTTTAATTGTTATTTTTATAATAATTTAATTTATGTATTTTTTTAACACCCTTTCACAGAATATCAGCTATTAGTTGAGTGAATAGGGTGTATAAATATCAATAAATTCAAATTCAAATAATTATTAGTGAAATCTCAATTTCACTCAATTTAAATAATTAATTATTAAATATGAAATAAAAATACATTACTTATTATAATTTATAGAATATAATAATTTACAGAATATAATAAAAAATTATGTTTAAATGTGTTATACTAAACAATATTTTATTAAAATTGTGTTAAAAAATAGCTTCGAGAAATTTGAGTGATTCATTTTGCGTACATTTAATTATTTAAATAACTTTAATAGATTTAGTTATTAAAATGCATTATTACTGTAACGAAAGTGGGTGTAAACGCTTCAATAAATCAAAACAAATAAGGTGTAGGGTATATGTGTTCACTAAATGGGTGTCACTAAATGAAGACACAAATTAGACGCTACATTGTATTCAAATATAAACAATTAGTTTATTTATGAAATAAATGAAGTTTGTCAATATACCTTTTTTCTATAATTTATAATAAAACTAATTTTGTATAAATAAATTTTGAAAATTCTAGTTAAAATAAAGAGTCCAAATTATTTGTTTAGCTTAAAAATTTAAACATCGATTAAGTGAACAGATATTATTTAATTGGATCTAATTTTGATCCCTTGATCCCCATTTCCCATCTTATAGAAGATAGTAAAGCAAGCGTTAACTAAAACACGTTATTTTCCAGTTTAAGATATTTTTTAATCCAGAATAAGTACTTTAAATCAGACATTAAAGTTAATATAAGATGACAAATGTAATTCACGATTAGGCAACAGTAAAGTGTAGTTAAAAAGACGTTCAATACGTTTATTAATAATAATGTCAAATTTAAAACTTTATAATAAAATAATATTTAATTATTTATTATTTTAGTTATGATCTAATTTAAAGAATTATAATCATGGATTACGCAATCGCTTTGTTTTTAATATTTTGATATTCTATATTATATAAAAAATTGATTTTAAACATAACTAATGTTTTCTGGTTTTTCTTGAAAAAAATAATAATATTCTTACGTTACGTTTCGTTAGCATCACTTTGAAACAATTTTTAGCTTATTTTGACAAAAGCTAGCTATGGATTTGAGATGTCCGTCCGTCCGTTGAAGATGTTCTCCTTCCCGATGAAGGGAAGGAACCATATGTTGGCCGAATTTAGTGTCATTTAATTAGAGTTTTAACTTGACCTTTACTCTTTATTAATAAAGTGAAACTTGTTTAAATACAGTTTTGACTTAACAAAGTTAGGCAAACGATTATATACCTTACACTCTTTACTACCAAAGAGTAACTATTAAGAAAATATACAGCGCGAACGTAGTGAGTGCTTAAGAAACTTAAGAATACTAAAATAATGTTAAAATAAGCTCATACTTGTTATTTTATAAAAGGATTCTGCAATTCATACTTGTCATCTTATTTAATGAAATGAAAATCATTAGCGATAAAAAGTGTACTAAAAGGATATTTTGTGTGTTGCTTTCACTCCTTCTATAGTGAAGTACCCAATTGTTCAATAATAATTCTAATATTATTTTTACATAATATTAGATTTATTAAATCAGTATAAGTGACACGAAGATAAAGGTTTTTAAAATTTAAAAATGATTTTAAGTTATAGACTATGAAAACACTTAAATACAATACTCTAACAGGGATTTTGATGCAAAAAAACATAGAATTGATTATTTGGAACTTAGCGGTAATTCAAACATTTTTCTTTATACAAAAATTTTTGTATAATCCATGGAATATCACTGAATATTCAATAATCTTAAGTTTCTGAGTCAAAATCAGCTAAAATAACAAAATAGAAACAACAGTTAAACGAAACATTCATTTAAACTCGATTAACCAATTGAATTGAATTTGAGGAATATTTCGTCTTAGATTTAATCAAACACTCGCTTCGCTAGTATTTGGATACTAATATTAATGTGGTTTTATTAAAATTTTAATATTATTCACGCTCTCGCATCACACTATAAATTAATAATCTACTAGCAATTTCCCAATGATTTCGCCACTTTAACAAATTTTTTCAATAAATATAAATGAAGGTTTTACACAAATAATGATAAATAACCTTAATTTTTATTTTACAAATTATTAAAACTAATTTATTTATAAATAAATTTTAATTGTCAGCTAATGTCAGCTTTACTAAGAAAATTTCTCTAAAATGTCAGTTAAAATTCCATTTCACATGTGTAAACGCTATTAATTATTACAGATAGGCTTGAAAATTGGTCAACTTTTTAGCTGACGGTCAGCTTTTTGGACCCTTGTTTTTGACATTCAGCTTTTTTATTTTTAATAACATATAAATGTCAACTCAATGTTTTGCATAGTTTGTTATTAAGAAACAATTGTTAATGTAATGATACCCAATAATATTTTCAAACTCACTAAATTAAAACGAAACACTAGTAAGTATTTGTACAATTATTTTAAAAATATGTTTATCATTTATATTTGAAATCTTAAAGCTTATCTTTATAAGCAAGGCCTAGAAAACTTAGTCTGCATAAAAAAATTAATATAAAAACATTTATAATAAATTTTTAACTTAATACTTGGTACAAATTATAATTTATGCAAACTATAAAATAACAACTCAGTATGTTATTTCACTACATTTGAATGTATGAGATTTTGAGTATAAAGAGAAAACTCAGAATGAAGATCTGAATTAATTTCGTTATAATTAAAAAACAAACATAAATCTTCTCAAACTTTTTTCTGTTACAAATTTTAATAATATTTTTTATTTCTAACTGGAAAGAGTTAATTTCAATAGAAATATCAGCTTAAATATATAATATATATGAATAATTTAGATATTTATGTAAAGAATTAGTAAAACATATTTAATTTTGGTAAATTTTAATTGTCAGCTTTTTTAATGCAAAATTTTTTTAAATGTCAGCTAAAATTGTGAGTTACATTTGGCAACGATAATTACAGAAATAATAAAATTTTGCAAAATTTGTATATAAGATGCTATAATATGAATATAAAAATCAAGGCTAAATCAAGACAAATCAAGATTAATTATCTTTATCTCCATTAGAAGATATTTAATTTTATTGTATTTTTATATGAATTAAAAAGTGTATGAAAATAAATGGAGATTCTAAATAAAACTTAAGAGTAAAAGTGATTTGGTTTGATATTTACTTTTGTCGAAGTAATATAAAAGAGTATGTGATAGTGTTGTGAAGAGAGCATCACTGGCTGTAACGACCTATCGCTGTAAAGAACAGTCGCTGTAATGAGAGTGAATGAGAGTGAATGCAGGGAACAGTCGCTGTAATGATAGTGAATCTTTATTTAGTTGTCTCTATGAAAGTTTCACTATCATTACAGCGTTAAGTTCGTTACAGCGAGCCATCACTTGAGCGAAACATTTAAAACATCGAGACGTAAGTAAGAAAGTTGTGCATTGATATTGCAGAGCGTAAGTTGACGTTTGTCGATGATATGTCGACTTTAATGCCTACAAGTGTTTCGTACACTTTTTAACTCTATATTCATCTTATTATAGATGTATTCACCAATAATTGTTTTGATATTTTTATCACTATATACTGCAACTTTAGCACACCTCACATCAGATATTAGATCTAATCGACAGCATCAGCATATTATTAATACTCGATCTTCTGCTCAAAAGTATTGCGGAAGGAATATAGTAAATGTGTTGCGACTCTTATGTGATGGCAACTACTTTAGTCCGGTTAAGAGGAATACTAATAAACGCGGCCAACAATACAGACATAACCCAATCGGTAATATCAAGTTTTACATTTGTCTCATATAATCTAAGGTGTAAGCATTTCATTGTGATTAAAGGAGAGTTACACACTTGGGATCACATAACACCCAAACAAGAGTATTATCGCGAAAAAATACATTCAAATGATTTCATTTCACCCAAACAGGCATTTAATATGTTAAGTGCAAAATCTGAAGAGATTTTTAATAGAAATCGCAGAGGAATTGTAGAAGAATGTTGTAAAAAGCCGTGTACTGTCAGAGAGTTATACACTTATTGCGATTAACAGATTAATCTATTTAGTGACTAATTTAGTGACAAACATTGCTACTTAACATTTATATCATTTAACGCTCCCAATTATATTATTTACCAATTATTATACTTTTAATATCCTTTTGCATTCGTTTAATAATATTCATATATTCGTGTTTATATTACATTTTTGCAATAATTTAAAAAACAAAATAAATGTGTTGTTAACTAAACAATAACCATAATTTCTGTTTAATTAATTGTAATGTCATATAAATATTATTTAACTTATAAATTATAATATTTTAACAATTTTTATTATTTATAATATAATTGTTCAAATATAAAAGTTAATAAGGATTGATAATTTTTTATAAAAACGTATATGTTATCGAAACAATTTGTAATTAATATTTCTTTTTTTAAAAATCTATATTAATCTTTAATTATTGATGTTTTTTTCATCAAAGTTTATTTTATTTTAAAACTAATTTTTGAACATTAAATAAAATAATAGATATTTTTAATAAATGATTTTATTTCTTTTTTACTTAAAACATTTAAAATAATCTGTTTCAAAACAAAAAACTGTTTAATATAAGCAATTAAATGTAGCACAATATTGTTTATACATAAATAAATTTTAACAATTTAAAAGAAATCGATATAAAAATGGCATCTTTCATCTTTTATTTGATTTTTAATCGAAAGAACATTTCTTAAGAATCCAAACGAAAGTTATTTGAGCTAATTATATGGTCAAATAAGTTATTTGCCTGTTTATGGTAAGATTTGCTATTTTATAAATGATCGCTAAGGCCTTAGAAACAGTGTACTTGAACTTTTTATGCTTTCTTAAATAAGTATTTTCATTGATAGGTGCAGATATGTATGTGGGTATATATACTCTGATTTTTTGCAATGATATAGAGATTGCGTTTAGATATATATGACTTATAAGTATTATAGTTAATATCAGATCTGAACGACAAATCGTTGTCTGTTTTCTTATAACTCAATAACAATCCTCAGTGGAGTGGAGGGAAAATGATAAACACTATATAGACTGTAAAAATAACTAATAGCATGAGAACCAATCTTACAATACGTTACTATATTGGAAGCTTCAAACATTTTGTTGATTCAAAGCAAGCCCCGCACCAATTGGCTAATATGTTATTTATATTCTTTATCAAATATCAATCTATAGACCATATATGGGATTTTTTTGTTTTCAACTCAAGTATATATAAGTGGCATAAGAAAACCTATATTTTTAAATTTATGTTTTGATAAAATTAGGTGAAAATGATTGTCTGCCAAATTACATATATAGGGTACAGCATCCAAATGAAAACATGTTATTCGGTGCCCAAGGCTTTGGTAGCAAACACTCACTAACGTTAGTAAACAAGAATAAACGTTTTCGATATCAAATCAGTAACAGGTAAGTAATTATGCGCATAGAGGGGAGAGTGCAATGAGTGCATACGAGTGCATATGACATGACACTTTGACCACGTCTGTACATCACGTCTGCAAACGTGAAAAACAACTCAACAGTCTATGAGAGTATGACATAACTGTTTTCGCTTGTATTCTTCATCATAGCCTTGGAATATCTTCACATTTTCTTTTAACGAATATAACTATACTATTGTTGTCATTGAGACCAACAATTTCGAAAGTCTAGTGATAACAGCGGCAACTAATTTAACGCATAAATTCAAATGTTTCAAATATTATGTTTAAACATAATATTAGCTTTATATTTATTTAAACTTTTTATTTTAACAATCTATCACAACAAGAGTTTCCAATCAAATTTTCTAATAATGCATTTCAATAATACACTGTACTTTACTAAACTAAACTAAACGGCCTAAAACTTCAGATTAATCTCTAATATCCAACATGTAATCCTTCTTTAAAAATGTACTAAAGTAGTATTAAATTTTGTCCAAATGGGGTGCGGAAGGACGGACAGACAGACGGACGGACAGACGGACAGACGGACGGACATCTCAAGCTTGCTTTTGTCAAAGTGAAATCAGCTAAAAATATGATGTGTATTAACACAATGGGTTTCTTACGGATTTTAAAAACTTTTTTGACAAAAAAACAAAATAAAATTTTATTTAGCAAAAAATGCTAAGAATATCTTGATTTGTGGAAAAGTTATATCATATTTTTCAACCTTCAATATTAGATTCAACTGAAATTTGTCTGCTTATAACTTCTATTTATAGCATTTAAAGCATTTTAAATTTATTGACAGATAAAATTATTATATTTACAGATTCAATTATGTTTATTAATTAAAAACATCAAAATTGACATTTTTGTGAATTAAATTTAGGTTTATTATTTATTTAGTATTTCCAGACAACTGTGTTTTGAACTGTTTAGAGTTTTATCAGAAAATTAATGAAATTACTTGGAATACATAAAAGCTTTAATAATAAAAGAATAGATTAGAATTTTTTAAATGAATAATGATTTCTTAACTTAAAGTGAAGCATTAGATTTGATATTTTCGAAATATATTTGATTAATTTGAAATTTGTTTACCAGTATTATATGTAGTATTATATACATTATATTCTTATTATTACTTTTTTTCTTTTTTGCAGACAATTTAAAATTACAATAATTAATTTTATTCTCTCTCTCTCTCTCTCTCTCTCTCTCTCTCTCTCTCTCTCACACACACA
>JAQIYA010001285.1:0-13626 GCA_034699355.1 Microtritia minima | reverse complement strand
TTTTCTATAAAATAATTATATCTTAAAATATATATTAAATGCTTTTGTTCTTCAGTTAATTTTATTTATGGTGACAAAAAAAAGTGAATGCTCCTAAATTAACCGTCTATATCATTAAAATGGTTGTTTAGAGAATCTAATTCTGTGCATCTCATCGTTGTTCGTGAATTGACTGTTGTGACCGGATTTTCAACAAAAAAAAATAAAAGGTAAAAAAGGAAAAGTAATATTTATATGAGTTAGTGAGTGAGTGAGTGACAGAGAGAGAGAGAGAGAGAGAGAGAGAGAGAGAGAGAAGAATAACAATATAAATAATATGAATAAAAGTTTACTGATCTGGAAATTCTTTATGTCCTACAAAAATAGATATTTTAACATATCTGTTGCGATTTGTTCACTAATGGGCATACAATTTGAGCACGCATTTCATTCGAAATGTATCGCTTAAACAATTTTCGATTTACGTCAATCACGATAAGATCTCGCTTTACTTATGTTAGTGGCAATAAAATTCGGATTTAATTTTATAGTTTCCGCTTTTATATTCAATAAGTTGTTACTATAAAAAGTTTTACATTTGTATAAATAGAAACAAAATGCAAACTATTAGTTATTGAAATTTTATATTTATTAAAATCATCTCTATTTATATCAAATAAATTCTTTACCTATAATACAGATAACTTATTTAATTCCCAAATCTAAAAATGCTATTTTTAGATTGTAATCTATTAAATTTATTTTTAAAAAAATCTTGAAAGAAAGAATTTATGTCAAAATTTAAAAAAAGAATAGCGAAATTTTTTAAATATAGATTTTTATAAAGTGTTACACATTTTAACAAAATTAAATTTTGCTTTTAAGATAAAATCGATAATATTTCGTTAAAAAGACACACAATTCTTAATATTTACAAACAAAAATCGATTAACTTATTTTCGATAATTACAGCTTTTGAAGAAAGAAAATTATTATCATTTTCAAAATACAATTTATTTAATAATAACAATCATAGATTAACTTGTTATTGAATATTTTGATTACTTTATGTAATACATTAAGCTTAAAAGTAATGTTTTAAAATATAAAACTTTTGAATTTTTACATTCATTTTTAGATTTATATGATTTTATTTATTTTTAAAAATATCCATTTAAAACATCTACTTTTTACAATTATAATAAACTAAAAATCTTTGAAACCTAAGCAAAAAGTAATTACCACTAAAATCGATCAGATATTGAAAAAGTTTAAAAATGTGCAAAAAACACAGATATATTGCTGAAGAATAGAGAAATCATATATGATTATTGTATAAAAAATAACGATTTATAATTAATATATACGGATGTATGTAATATGTAATATGTAATAACAGAAATTATAATAAAAATTATGAAATATTATATTTTGATTTATTATAATTTGACTGTATATCTCTCGTGCGTATATATCTTTTGACATTAAAATTAATAGTAAAATTATTTACTTTAATTTCTATAGAAATTAAATTTTAATTTATAAATTGCAGTACTTTTATACAAACTCTGTTTGTCTTTATAGACTTGAAATGTTTTAATGCTTTTTAATATATTACTGAATTAATATGATGTTAACCTCAGCGGGTACTCATTTTTATAAAATTGGCTTATCTTTAGTTACAGTCGATTTCGTCAAAAGAAACGCAATATTCAATCCTATAGTAATTTTTTCATTAAATTTAATTCTGACAATTCGCAGCTCTATTGTATTACTCGTTGAGAGCAATGAACAAACTTATCAAATATTAGGCGATTATTCTCATTATTTAAATCTAAAATTCCACCTCAATATTACGCTCATTCTGGCGTTTCTGTTTGTGTTTCTATCTCAAGCCATACACGCGTATAATTATTATAAATACGAAATCAAACAAAGCTATTTAAAACCACTGCAATTAATATCCGGTTTGGTTTCGCCCGAAAGCGTTGGTATCACTGATACCACCGCTGTCCGTAAACTTTTCAAAGTTTGCCGATTTTTATTTTACGCGAACGAAACAATACTCGGAAAGGTGACCATTGTTTTCGCATTTTTCAATTCATTTCTACCGCAAGTCTATTACTCGAATTTGAACGCAATGATTATATTAGCTTTAATTTGGAGTATTATAACCGCCATTGGCTGCCGATATTTTTACGATTTTATCTCATGGCAAGTGATCTATTTCTACGTTAATTGCGCTTACTTTAAGCTGAAGCTCGAAGCCGTTAATTTGGAAATTAATAATAGAGTCAACAATACATTGAACAATCAAAGTTTACGCTCTATACGAAACAAGTGCAATGAAATTTTTGTAGATATTGAAGAATACAATCGAATATTATGGTCAAAATTTACGCTATGTTTCTGCTCACTATTGATCATAATTATAAGTCTATTAATGTTCAGCTCGTTATTTGGACATTTGGACTTTTCGGAGCAAATATTTTTGAGTTATGTTACTCTAGTGTTGTTATCAATATTTTTGTGGTACTTAAGCATTGCCTCCTCCGTAGCGCTAAAGGCTAACAATTTATATAAGTCATTGAATACTATGCTTATTAGCAAAAGATTTAAGTATATTAATGTTTCTACAAAATTTAAGGTAAACAATATTTAGTTCAAATGTTTCATATATTTAAAAACAATTAATAAATTTAAATTTTAAGGTGATATCGTTGATCGAGCAAATCGGCCAAAAACGTGTTGGATTTCACTGCTGGAAATTATTTGTTATAAACTATTTTCATACATATGAGGTGATTATTTTTAGTAATAAAGAAAATGAACTAAACTTTAAATATATAATTTTGTTTATATAAAAAGTTAAAACTAATCTAATAAATTAAATGTCATATAAATATCAATTTTTATAATACTCTTTAATACTCAAACAGATGATAGCATTTATGGCCGCTTTATTTATCAAAGTTGTGGACATTTCGATTCATAAATAAAATTCAGAAATGTTCACCAATACTGAAGTTAATACGAAAATTTATATGTAGAATACAATTTTATGTCACGAATAATCATAATGACAAAGATTAAAAACATTGAAACAATTGAAACAATTATCAATTATAAAGAAGAATTTTATTTTAAAAATAAAAATATGAAAATATAGCACAAATGAATTTTGAAAGAATTTATTATAGTTTAATTAATACAATTATTATTAAAATATATTCATATAACATTCTGCTCCTTAATTATGTATATGTTCACAGAAAAAAAAATAGTTTTTAACAAAAATATTTCAGATAAAAAAATAATTGTTTATGACAAATGTGTGCATTTGCATGATTTCACAAACTTAATATTTCAAAATTATTATTCAACAGCTTTATAGCATAAGCTCATAATTTATTTAATAAAGTGGAAAAAACATAATAAATTGTAAAAATGCTTAATACGAATGCATTAGTTTTAATCTTATTATGCAAAGTTTGTGTACATATTATTTCTATAACAATGCAAATGCGAATAATTTATTAGCGGCTAATTTTTAATCCGAATAAACAGAAGGAAATTCTCAATTTTAAAGCACTTATTGTTTCAAAATTTATTGATTAAATTTAAATAAAATGCGCTCAAAAATCAATACCACTCGCGCGCACATTATTTTTTTGGTGTATAGAAAATATTGACACGATTTCATAGTTTATAAGATTGATGGCGAGATAAAGTAGATTATGCGTGGCATAAACTAAATATATTGATATATTGAAGACAAATGCTAAACAAATACCAAAGAAATATATACTTTATTTTCACAGATATACAGTTTCTTAACCATAGATGGACTGATTCAGACTTTGGTGACTTTTGAGAAAGTCAAAGATTTTGATACTTTTTTTTGTCCATCTTTAACCATAACTACTGTATCATATTTTAACCTTATCATGTGTATGTTGAAAATATTTTATTTTGCATAAAATGATGTATAAAATTCTTTTAAAAAATTTTGAATGAGTTTGGATTTATAAATATAATAGTAAGAAATGAAATATTTATTTTATTGGCAACAGGAAAAAAAAATATTTTGCAATAGTATAAATGTAAAAGTATTTTAATCTATTTAAAATAAAATTTTGACGTTTACAGGAAACAACTGATTCGATATAAATATGATGCAAATATGATATAAAGTATGCCAACTTACAAGTTGGGCGAATAATTTATTTAAAACAAAAAGTAAAGTTATGCAAAAAATTATTTCAGATATTTTTATTTTATAATTACTATTTTTGTTAATGGAATTTTTTATTCGAAATAAAAAAAAACGTAAATGTTTACTTTTTTAGGGAGAATTTTCTCCCATTAAATTGGTTTTAGTGTCATAAAGATTGTCAGTAAAGTAAGTTCAGTGCAAATATATGATTCAAGAAACTAAACATTTGAAAAAGTTGTTTACTTCGGAATTTACTCTTTCCGTTGTAAATATTTACCAAACGAAACACCTTATGATTGATGTCTCCAAACACTCACACTTTATTTTCTATCAATATTTATAAACACTACAATACCGAATATATTTACCATTATATCTATTTGACGCTTTAAGTGTTACCATTCAAATTTATAACACCTTCTTACAAATATAAGGTATTTCCTAAAGTATCAGCTGTGATATTTAAATAAAATTATAAAATAAACTTAGTTAAACATGTGGGCATCATATAAAATTGTTTAAAATTGAATTCATATCTTAATTACTTGTTACTTAATTTACTTGTATTTAGTAACTATTTTACAGTGGTTACAACAAAAATCTATAAAACTAAAATTACGCCGCGAATACTTTTTATTCCACCTTATATTGTTGCTCAATATTTTATTTTAAAATCCGCTCTAAACATATACGATTCATATAAATTTAAATTCCATTTAAAATAATTTTTTCCTCATTCAATTTCAAATTTGAAACTGTATATTTTATAAAATATACTTATACTCTATAATATACTTAGTACTGAAAGCATAAGTGTTATCATAGCCAATACGAATTTAAGATAAGTACAAAATGTATACCGATTTATCCATAATCGGCATTGAATTACAATAATCTTAAGAGCATATTCGCTAAATTATACTCGAATATTACTTTCAATTACGTCAATACCATCTTTTTATGCGAAAACTAAATGCGGTTTAAATATATATTTCGAAACCATTTTGGATAAACCCAAATATTAAACTAAAAGCATTTTCATTTTTGATATTCATATTTATCTCTTTCTCATCTTTTTTAAAAAAAAGTAAAAATACATCCTAAATAGGATTTATTCGTATCTGCTATTTCTAGAGCTCTATTCGACATAATCTCTTAAAAGGATTCCTATTTTTGTATATTATATCATGTATTTTCACTTTGTTTCTCGACAGAAAAAACAACAACATTCTTAATGGCTTTCGTATATCCAGTAGAGAGAGAGAGAAAACAGTTTTTAGGTTTCCATTTCGGCTAACACTTTAAACTCAATTTTAATAGCGGAACTTAAATTGAGTTTTACGAGTCGATAGATTGATAAACTTGGTTGAGTGGAACTCTGTTGTGAAATTTTAAATTTCGGTAAGAGAGTCTAATAAAATCTATATTATATAGATATACATACAATTATATAATAAAATTAATTTTAATTTTATTATTCGTTAATATTAATGATTTTAATTTCTTAATAAATAAATACTATAAATTTATTTATATTTTATTTATGATTAAAATAAAGCAAAAAAAATATATAAAATATAGAGATGAATGATATTATATTATTTAAAATGTTAGCATTGATTTTTTTGAAAAATTAATTGTAAAATATTGATTTTTTAATAGTCATTATTTTACAAAATAAAAAAAAATGCCGATTTAAATAATGAAATTGAAATAAGAAATATTTTGATTATATAAAATATTGAAATGAGTAAATTTATATTTTTTAATGTCTGAACGAATCATTAACTTTTATAATTGATGCTAAAGTATCACAAAATCGCATTAAATTCTAAAACGCCTAAAGATTGGCTCATAAATCGCAACGTTTTGATACAGAAAAGGAAATTCCGGGAGTAAACGCTATGCGTAACGACTTTTGGAGATATCTCGAGGCGAGACTAGACTTAGACTGAATCCAGTCTACGGCTCACTCTTCAATAATTCATAAGAATAGCTGAAACAAAAACAGCGTAAAATTCACGCATCATTTATAGAATTGCAATATAACTTTGGTATATATGATACGGAGAAGTAAAAAACAATAAAAGTCAATTATTTTGCATTCATAAATATTTTGAAGATAAAGACATTCTGTCATAGAAGGATATGAGTAAAATGATATTATGGCATGAAATATATTGGAGTGTACCAAAAATATATGCGTAGAAATTTTGAAACAATTTATAGAATAAAGAGATTTTCTAAGGATTTCTTTAATAATAATTTTAAATAAATATTAATAATTGTATTATATTTAATTATATTTTAAATAAATGTTATTGTTTTAAAATTTAAATCACAATACTTAACATTTTAAAGTACGAGAGAAATATTTTCTCGAACAGTCCGATAAACAGTTTATGAGTGAACGAAATACAAAACGTAAAATGAATTATTAAATAATAACTGGAAGAGAATCAGAGAATAGTGAAACTAAAACACAAGCAAAAAAAACGGCTGTCAGAAAAATTTTTCTTCCCCTCAATCATCTAAATTGAAATGGATTTGATTATTCGTATAGAACGCGAGCAGCGATTATTTTGAATTCGCTTCGAGTCAAATAAAATAATCATAAAAATAAAAATAAAAAAAAACTTATTTCTTACAAAAGTATAATAAAAAATAATAAAGATTACTCATAAATTGTCTCGTAATAAAATCTAAGACTGTGGGTTAACAAAGTCTCTCACTCTTATGATACTTTACAAACAATACTTTAAAAAACACTAGTAATACAAACTAAAAACTTATTAAAAAATTTGTTTCTAATGTAATTTTATTTGTATACAGGGTTAGTCGGTTTGATACAAATTTAATTTTTATTTATTTTTATGATTTTACTAATTGAAACTTTTCTCTACAAATATAAATGAATGCCCAAACATGAGTACCAGAGTTTCATAAAAATTAAAACACATTAAAGAACTGTAAACTTAAAACTTTTAGTGTTATAAAAATTTAATGGTTATGTAAACAAAAAAAACTATGTATTAAAATTTGAAAAATACATTTAAGGAGTTTACGTACCGTAACCAAAGTTATATAAATTTATTGTTAAAAAATTGACAAATCACATCAAACAGATACAGTAGAGAAGCTAAATTGAGCAAAAGTAAAGTTTGAGCTTAAAAGTTTATAAAATCTGTATTAAAAAACTTGGTTAAGCCTGTGTTTATCATTTTAAAAGTTTTGATAGTATAAAAAAAGAAATCGCAATTTTTATCATGAAATTTCTAAATATATTACATATTTCTTACTTATAGTGAGCATTGTTTTTTTAAAACAAACCCCAATTCAATCTTCGAAGTGTTTTATAGAGGAAAAAAAATAAACCCAAGTATATAAAAATAAAAATAAAATAATAAGTCTTATATTTGTTATTATCAAAGACCAAACATATGGTTTGCACTAAGAAAGGCTAAAAAATCGACATTTAAAATAAAAATAATAATAATAAAATCATTGCCCGAATATATTAATTGATGTCAATGTATAAAAAATAGAAAAAAGATTTGTTTAATCTCAACAAATTGTTATCGTATTATACAAAACTTTGAAGAGTAAAATAATGCAAATTCAAATTCTACGCAGTAGTCATGTTTGTTCGCAATCAAACAGTAATTTATTTCGATAAGGCTTTCTTTATTTTTACTTTATTTAAATAAACAATTTACATAGGATTGGGTTAATACGATTTATATTACAAATTTCTGCACCTAATATCCTAAAGTAACTTTTATACAAACTGAATAAAACCCGAAACAAATATTAAAATGAAAACGGAAATAATAATAAAACTAAATAAAACAAATACTTTTATATCCCTTAATGAAGTAGTTTTTTAATTTCGCATTTAATGCATGTCTACTAAATTTTTTGACAGTACTGTTGTATTAAACTTTTGTATTTAACAATTTTGTCATTTTTATTGAAATTATTAATAAAGTTTTTTTTTGTTAATAATTTGTATTCATTTTTATATAGAAAGAAAATTACCCCATATTTTGTATGCAAATTTCATTAATAATAATTCTGTTGCTTAAGCCATGATTAATAGCACATCTTTAACCTACAAAACGCTATTCATTTCATTTTTGTAAAATATTAAACAATAGTTGGCCATTAATTTCTCGATATTACTTTGACTTATGAGCTACTAATTATGTGCTGAAAAGAACTCCTTTATGAAAGGGTAAAAAAAGATATTTTTTTAAATAAAGTGATTATTTATAAATAATTATATAATAATAATAATAATGTATAAATAAATAGAAACTAATTAAATAATTTTTAAAAGTAATCCATGCTCTATTCAATTTTATGAGCAAAGATTTTTTTAGTCTTTTGGTGAATAAATGATAAATTATATAATATGAACGATAAAAATAGTAAGTAAAAAATTAAAACTAAAAATTTATAAAAAATAAAATTTATTTGTAATTATTTTGATAAACAAAATTTTTTTGAAAGCGACAGATATTAGTTATCTTTGATTAATGGTATTTGAAATAATTCTTATTTTTATATTTAGTATAGAAATTTTAACAATACACATAATTTATAATCAATTCTCTACGAATTTATTATTATATCTTTTATATTTTAGAAAATAATATCGCGTAAATCACGTAAAACAAACAAAAAAAATTCTTTTTAGCAAAATTATGAAAATAAAGTATCGCTGTCTTTGGAAAGTGTTAGTAAAATAAATGTTATTATATATATATATATATAAGGATTTATATCCTGTATTAAAATATTTTAATTTAATAATTGAATTGATTAATAATTTGTGTTGACTTAAAAAAAGTATTTTTATTTAAATTGTACCAAAGATTGATATTTAAATCTTTATAAATTAGAATATATATGGCAATAAATTAGATTAAAAACTTTATAGAGAAATGTAGTTTTTTATTTTATTTTTCATTTACATTTAAAGTATTTCACATTTATTAGGCACACATTTTATAAAATCAATAGATTTGTTTTTTTTATTTTTGCTATTAAAATATTACTATTTATCGTTTTAAACATTCAATTTTATGCTTGAAAAAGTAATTAAATAGCAAATTAAATTTAGGTTTATTTTTGTTTTTTGTTATCAAAATATATGCTTCATTTGACTTTAATGACATTTTTTGTTATTTTTTATACTTTTCTCTTTTTGTATTCAAGATTTTAGTTATATTTTGTTAAATAAATCGCTACAATAGTTTCAAATCAGTCAAATAGATGGCAATATAGAGCGTGAAAAATATCTATTATTAAAACTGTTTCAAAATTTTCTGTCCATAAAGCGGCGCATATTTTGAATTTATCATTAATAAGAAATTAACAATTATGCTAATTTAAAATTGCAAAATACATATATTTTACTAAAATAATTTCTTTCATCTTCAAAGATGTCCAGAAAATTCATAATAAATATTTCGATAATAACGCAGACAATTATTTATTTTAGGAAATTATCTATTGATAAATAGCCACTTTATTAGAGCCATAACGCCGGTGAATATAATCCCAATGTTTTTATATCGAGATATTTATGTTATATAATTATGATAATGCAAATAGTTATAGCCTAATAAAAGTAAAGATTTATACGAGCCTAACCTAGTTTTTGGTCAGACAGTGTTATTAGTTTAGGGGAAACGCAAAACAATGGAGAGCTAAAGTGGTTTACGAGCGATATTTTGCGAGACGACAAAACAAAAATATGATTCAGTTCACCAGCGATTAGGGTATTATTTATTGAGAGAGAGAGACAAAGCTCTTCAGACATCAACAGTTTCGCGAGTATGATATAAATCGCTGACAGTCGGGAACCCATAATAATAGCGAATGCCGGTACACAAACAACTGACAGGATATATATATTTTCTATATATGACTATGAATATAGCTTTAAAAGAGATTGATTGGCAAAACTTAAGCATTTTAGCGAACTTAGTAAACTCATGATTATTATCACATCAGAAATATGTTTTTTATAACACCGAAAAAATATATAAAACCATAAAATATGTTTTTGATTTTTTTTGTATTACATTATTATTTTCTGTTTTTTATCAATAATTTACCTCAAGTTTAATGAATATTTGTTTGTTTTGTTTATAATAGAGTGAAAATATTATCGAGAAGTTTATTATTAATATCCGTTATTATTAATATTAGATATTAGTGTTTATATAGTGGTTAACGATCTCAACGCGAAATACGAAATGTCATCTTTGAGTGGTTAAGTCGAAAAGAAGAAAATAACTTTTTATGTTTTTATGTAACTTTTATATTGATTTTGCGGGTATATTATCCAAAATATAGTCATTGAATTTGGTCGATACCCAGATCTGGTAATCAAATTACGACACTTATAATATTTGGCAGCAAAAAAAAGGAGTGTATTGATTATGAATTACGGCGTTAGAAGTTATTTGAATAAAATGAGTAAAAAAAACTTTATATATGAAAATTTTTTGCTTTTGATAAACCAGAGTAGAGAATGAAAAAAAAATATAAAAACGATATAAAAGTATACTCTTCTGAGAATCTTTCTTGAGGTAAACCTTACATTTTAATGCAAGTTTTAAAAGAAAATTTCAAGCTTAGCATATTTTTTCCGTAACTATTTCTCAATTTCAGGAGATAATGTTGTCAGTATAATGATTTTACATTACACGTATCATATATTTCAGACACAATAGCATAATTTCTCTGCAAAATTTCTAAACACAATTTAAAAACCAATATATATTCTGTAACCATTATTCTTGATAAGTCTGTTTATCTAATTAAGAGCTATAAAAACAGGGGTCAGACTCATAAAATTTTGTAAACCACGAAAATGCCAGTTCGCTGTTCGCCACTAATTTGATTTTAAATGCTAAAATTAAGTTACTCTCGTCAGAGCCGTCTAATTAAACTCATGCTCAAACCGCTGGTTCGCTCGAGAACCAGACGAGACGGAGACTAATTAATGCATAATTAATAATCCAACGCAGACCGCCGTACAAATTTGTTATCGAATTAATGACATGGTTGGCTATATTAATGCGCCAAAAATTCAATTACGCTCAGAGATGATAATGTTTTTTTTCTCTGTGTGTGTGTTTTTATTGTTTCGTCGGCCAAACACGTCTAGAATATTGAATGATATTTAATCACACGATAGAAACGTAAAATTTGTTTCTTTATGCGAGAGCGAGTTAAATGCAGTTTTTTTTGTTTGAAAGAAAATAAATAACTTGTTATAAATAAATAAAACAATGTTAAAATTTAACAACTTTATCGCATAAAACTATTATAGCACACTATTATGAGGTTATTTTAATCATATTTTTATTATTGTACGCACATATTAACTCAAACATAATGCTGTCTTTGGCTTTGAATATTTTAAAATGTCATTGTTTTATTTATTTAATACTTTCACTCTATAAATATTTAAATAATTTTTTACTTTACCCAACAATGCTTTAAGTATTATTTAGTTTTTTTTTGTTGAAAAAACTTAATAATATTTTTACAACTTTCTATGTAACTCTCCATTTAACTTAAACATACTTAAGACTGCATTTATGAAAAAAATGAACCATTTGGAGAGGTTTTCGCAAATATAACAAAAAGTTTTCAATTTATTTTTTCTGTCTGAAAATAAATTATTTAAATGAATTTAAGATAATCGTGTTTTGTTTTGCGGGCGACAACTACGCCGAACGTGATCCTCAAAATTACTATAAACTTAAGCTATTAGACATTCGCTGATTCTGACTAACGTGTTGGTAATTTGGGTGTAGAGCGGCAGCAAAATTGATGGTCATAATCATTATGATGATCATCATCAAACTAAAACATTTGTGAAAAATGATGTTCAGCACAAAAGAGCGAAGCATATGGTTTTGTTTTGGCTAACGGTTCGCGCGAAGTGGCATATTTTATTGAGCTTATCTGATAAAAGTAATAATAAAGTGGGACGAAAAATATCGAATATTAATTTTCTTGGACTTATCATTTGTTGTTTTTGGTTAAATTTATGTTAACTTCAAAAGCATCACCAAAATTGATACAAAACTGTATAATTTATTTTAAATTTACTATTACTAAATTAAAAACACATTTTACTACCATTCCAGTAATTTGTTCACTAATTCGCAAAAAAATAAATCTAAATCAGCATTACTTTATTCGATCATTTCATTCCCAATGAATTAGAAAAAAAAGAAATAGCAAATTAAATTCCTCACGCAAATGCAATTCAAGGCTCATCATTAGTCTAAATTAGGCGCATAATGGAAAGGAAAATATAGCGAATAAATGATTTTTTTTAAAATAGAGCAAAAAATAGCATCTTTAACATCATTAAAGAAAACAAAAGTTTTAATAGATACCTATGCGTGAGATATTAGTTTAAACAATATTTTGTTTTAATATCATTTTCTATTATCATCTCACCCTTTGCTACATCACATCATTTTCTCAGTCTTTCTTTTTTATTTCTTTAAATTTTTCTTTAATGCATTTAATGATTGAATATGTTTAAGTATTATAAATGATGGAAAAGAGGCAAAAATTTTAGGACATTTCTACTCCAATACAGAACAGCTTCTCTGATATAAATAACTTCACTCGAAGTCTCTCTCTCTCTCTTGGTTTAAAAGCGTGACTCGATTTAGAAAAAGGAGCGCTAAATAATACCTATCACTTTGCGAGAGTGGTTCTCCGATTTTTGTCCAATTTTTTTCGCTGTCGTTAAATGGACTTTCATTTGTGAAATTTTTTTCTCTCCTCTCCTAAATCTCGGTAAACGAGGTATTATACTGGACGAATAAATTTAGGGCTCGCTTATGAAGATGCGAGTCTTAAAAAACTATAAGAATATATGAGATAACTGTTTGACATTTTAAAATAGCGCCGCAAAAAAATCTGAAATATTCTCTATTCGATATAATAATTTATTTGATGAAATTACGAGTTGAGACCACAGATTAATCAATGGATCAGTTTTGAAGTTTAGTAATCATATTATATTGAAGTATAGTCGCCATCATATAATTTTTATTGTTGATATATTTATTATCTTTAAGTTAAATAATTTTCGGATTATTTTAAAAGAGTTTTTTTTATGAGACAATCAATTTATATAGAGCTGCTCTGAAAAATTGTTTTGGAAATTTAAATTAATAATATTTAATCTATTATAAGTTTTATATAAATTATTTTTTTTATAAAAATAATTTTCATAATTATTTTCGCTAAATTTTATATAATATATACGTGACAGCATTATTAAATTGCTAATTAGGTCTTGTAATTATTTATTTTAGTTTTCAAATAGATTATTATTTTGTAAACAATAGTTTAAAATTATATAATATAAAATTAATTAATAT
>JAQIYA010001284.1:0-13627 GCA_034699355.1 Microtritia minima | reverse complement strand
AAATAATAGATTTTTTGTCTTATGTTTGTTTTGAATGAATAAAATAAAGAATTTAATGTTTTAAATTATGTTTTTTTTATGAACCGATGCTATGAAGTTATGGATCGTATGAAGTAATTGCCAAAACCAAACCACTTCATATGACCAATACCAAACTGTAGTTTAAATTATAGAAAGTTTCATAATTATTAAAATAAATAAATAAATAACATCAATTCCTGGTTAATTAGAAGGCTTTAACAGCAATCATTCTTTAAAAGCTAGAGTTAGGGTTAATCTAAATAGACTGCCCTAAATTAGCGATGATAAGCCAAAATTAAAGCTAATAATAGTGTTTTTAATCTCTTACAGAATATGGTCAAAGTTATAATCCAGAATATTCACGGCAAAGATATGATAATGACGGTTACAATAATTTAGGATATAACAGAGATAATTACGGCAATCAAAATTATGATCGCAATTATAATGCTTTCGGATATGGAAGATATAATTATGGAAATGAAAATTATAGACCATATGGTTATGTCGGTCAAACATATAATCCACCCTCTTATGAATCAAGTATATCTTTTACTACTGTATATCTAATTACAAATTACTATTTTATTAATTTAGTCTATAAAGTTTAAAAACTTTAAGTCTTAATGAATTTACATTAGCGATTGAAAATTTTAGAGTAAATAAGCAAATAAGTTAAAAGATTTTAGATGTAAATTGTTATTGTTTACACAGGATATCCTGATTATCGAGGACAACAAAATTATGGTTATAAACAGCAAAACAACTATTCTCGTGGATATGGACAGCAATATCCTCAAAATATGTTTGAAACCTATAGTGATTATTACGCTTCTTCGAGTGATAGAATAGTATCAAATTGGTCGACATGTGTTCCCATTACGGATTCGTGTCCCATTTGCGTTAATTACTTAAATAATGAATTAGTTAGCGAAATATGTAAATTTGATGTTATCGTAGAAAATACTTTTAGTTTTAATAGAAGTGGCGATTTAAATGAAAAAGATGGAGAACACAATGAGATCAATTCCTGTTCCAGATCTTTGCTGATAAAAGTGTTTCGCTCTTCACTACCAATTGCGTCGCCATTCAATTATTCAATTAATAAAAGATGCAAATGCGACGCCACATACGACAAATCCAAAGTCATAGTGATGTCTCCAAAATCTTCGTGGCTGTCTTCGGGTGTTATACTTGATCATAATGTTTATATAATTAAACATACATATATGAATCAAATCGATACCGAAAGATTGCTCAATAGATGTGCTTAATTTTATATCACTTATAATTCTTAATCATTTATTAAATATAACTTTAAATAAAATTATTGCTTTTGTATTTAAACTGTATTTAAATTTCTATTAAATTAAAAGTCAAGACAATCTAAGGAAAAATTAATTTTTATACTTTCTTTTGAAAGCTATATGTATGCTTAATATAATTGGTAATGACTTAATATATACATTAAATTCATGTTTGTCCGGTTTAATTGGAAACCTTTATATTAATTATAATTTATTTTTTAAATAAACTTATTTATGTTAATTTTAATTTTAGTTTAGTTTTGAATTTGAATTGTTTCAGCATATAATATCGACATTTAGTTGTTACAGACATTTGTTTATTTAAATTTGATTTTTTTAAATTATACAATTTTGCATTTATATTTAAGTAATAATTTAAGAATTAAATAACTCTAACTCTAAACAAAGTTTTAACAAAAGTAAAAAATTAGTTAAAAATAAATTCTTGTTGCACTTCCAAATATTTGTTTTGGCTTTAAATATATGTCTTTATGTAGACTAGAAATCGAAGGATAATAACACTTCCAATTTTTTAATTCCAACTCAGAATTTAATTGAAAAGCATTTTCGAGAAGATTGATGTCTCCATTAGTGTTACTAAATATGAATCTCCATTTACATTTTAAGTTTGCGCCCTCATTAATCCATTTGTATAAATCAATCACATCAGTGTTATACCACTTATTTAATGTTTCAAATTGAATATCGATGAGCTGTTCCCTAAGAATTCCCGTAACAAAAACATCGTCGATCCAAAACAATGAATGATTTGGTATTTGGTTGAGTAAGTCAATTATTACTTCAAGAGTGGTAATATATGCCCATCCGGAACAGAAATCTGGATAATAATCATTTGGATACTCTTTAATTGAGACATACCATCGCGACGTTATATCACGAATCACTTTCATTTTTGACTGAATATAACAGGCAATCATTTTATAACCAGTTCTTGTTATAAGAAAATCATACTTTGGCTCAGGATATCGCAAATTTATCAATTCATTCAAAAGTCTATAATTAACAAAGATATCGTCATCTATTTTTAATACTAGTTGAGCTGAAGAACAAAATTTTGCTGTCCAAGTGAGACCCATTATATGCTTTAAAGTCAAATTGCGGTAAGAATCGTAAAACGATGCCTCAACTATGTCGCCATACCTTCGATATTCCTCGTCTATCATTGATTGCAGTTTAATGTCATTTGAGTTTCCCAACAAAAATATTGTCTTTGCTTCGTTTAAAAACTTATAATATTTACGAATAGTTCTGCGAAAATCAAAATGAGTGACAGATGAGTGAACCAAAATCAATAACTTTACACTATTTGAACGACAATAATCAGAATTGTTTATAATAAAAGAGCCAAAATCCCATTCACTAAAGTTTACATAACTTTTATATAACGAAGAATTAATTATATTATTCGCTGTAAAATTTTGTTTAAAATCATTTTCTGAAAAAATAATAATAAATACAAACCAAATTATTATTGCTAAAAGTAATAACAATATAAAATATCTGTTGAGAATATAGTATATTTTAGCCATAATTAAAAAGTTACAAATATATGTCATTTTACTTTATATGGAAATGTGAATTCGACACACTTTCCTTTAATGGAAATGTTTAAAACTTGAAATATTGGTTTAACGTTCATTAAGTTAACTAAAAAATTTCAACAAATTAACTTCTTATTGATTTTTCTTATTGTTAAAATAATATACAATTAAGTTTTTGAAAATAAATCATAAATCACAAGAAAAATATGATTCAATAGAATATATATATTATATATAAAATAAGTTATGTGTCAGCAATCTATAGCCTCTAACTAGACTCACACTGATGTTTAGTATAACGGAGTTGAAGTTAGAATAGCAGTGCAGTCATTGGAAAAACTTGAAGTAATGCGCCGATCGATGAAAACGGCGATCGATAAACTGAGTGACAACAACTCAGTTTATCCATTGGCATACAAGACGTACGAGAGGAACAATGGCTACTATCTATCCCTCTTACAATATAGCGTCGACACCATCCACATCATCACAATCATCATTACCGCCCTCCTATGCTATATCAGTACATGACCACGTCTTGCCACCAGGTTGGCAATGCAAATATGATCCCAAGACAACTAAATAGTAAGCTATTCAACAAATATTCATGCTATTACTTAACCATTACTTTAGTCATTATCAAACTTATTTAACAAATATTTATTAATTGCAGTTATTTTCTTAATGATCACATCGGCCAACAGTGGGACTTTGTTAAACATGTAATCTTTTAAATACAATCAATTGATAACAAGTGAAATAATCACTCAAATATTCCCATAATAGGGAGCCCAAAGCTCAAGCCATTCGTCTCGGGTTTCCTCGCCATCGCACACTTTCACTTCTTATGGAAAATATTTTCAAGTAATTTTATTGTTTTACATTTATCGCTCTTAAAGTAAAACATATTAATAATTAAATTAAAATATTTTAGCCATTTTCTTCGCGTTATAAAGTGGCAGATGGTATACCACAGAAAATATTTCAACAGTTTCCACAAGTGGATGAGGCGTATATCTCGCACTTAATGAAAATGTTAGAATATTAATTATTATTAATTTCTGATTATCTTAACTTATTTGTAACTTATATATGGATGCGTTTAATAATCAGATATCACAACAGAGAAAATTTGGTTATTAGTGCTCTACTCTCTGAAGGCTATTCGAGATCATATCATTCACTTCAAGACGAAACTTTGTTTTATAAATTGAAAAACTATTTTCCAACAGTTGAGCCCGAATTAATTCGTCAAACGTTGATCAAGTAATAAATTACAAATTATTAGTTACATATGAAATAATGTTTACAATACAGGCATAACAACGTGGAGCACGAAGTGATAGGAGCCATAATAGCCAGTCTGGGTCCTAACTATGCTCGCTATCAAAGCACATCGAGCGCGTGTTCGGGTTCCCCTAAAATGAAACTTCGATACTTGAAGCTCGCATATCCCGAAGCAGACGAAGCCATACTATTTGATTTATTATACAATTGCGACCACAATGCACAACAAGCCATTGATCGCTTGGAAGCGATGGGTTATAAGAAAACTGATTCGAGTCGCCCCACAAGTGCTAAACTGTCAGAAAGCAATTCTTTCAACAGCACAAAAGCTCTTCGTCCACAAAGTGCTCCGATTGCCCCAAAACAATCAAACTTTCCTCCAAACACATCAGATAAACAAAAAAGTAACCAACAAACTAATTTATTTATTATTATCATAATAGTGTTACATTTTTATATAGTGTTCAAAGATCTTGAAGAAGCATTTCCGAATGTTAACCGAACCTTAATAAATATGGCATTAGAAACGAGTGGCTTTAATCGTGATCGCGCCTCCATTTTTCTTTCAGCGATGACGCCTCAGGATTCATCCAAATACTTGCCCGGAGATAGGATTTTGTCCGAATTATCACCGATATTACCGCGTTATTGCAGAGGCACACAAACCAATGCTTTGTTGGACACAATGACTGGAACGCCAATTAAGGCGAAAAGAACGGCAGGCACTAAGTATGGATCGGTATAATAAAATAGAAATTTGAAATTATTTATAATTTGCTTTAATAATGTAGAATGACTAAAGGCACGAGTACTACAGAAGATGGAATATTTGAAGATGAAAGGAAAAAACCACTGGCGAAGGGCGCCGACCCTTCCATGAGAAAGGGTCCAAATATAATCAATTTAATGTAATTGAAAAACAATTATCATATCATATACTGTTAATAATAATATAAAAATAATTATTTCTTTAGAAAATCTTATATTCCTTGGAAAGGATCGGACGCTAAGGCAAAGTTAGGCGCAAACCCAAACAATAGAAAAGGCGCCGACCGTTCACTCAAATTGAACGGAAAGAAAGAAGCGAAAGGTCCGCAAACGAGTAATAGGAAGGGACCGCTCGCCAGACTCATCAAACTAAATAAATAATCTCAAACTCAATCAAGCATTCAATCGCGAGTCCGTCTAATACGAGGCCATCCATCGAATTCATAACTTTCTTCATTTCATTTCAATCTTTTAAACTTCAAATATGTACGAGTAGTACGAGTAGTAATTATTTAATGAATAATACAATGATATAATTAAAAATCAATAACAAAAACCATTAAACTTCGTCCTCATTGCACAACATATTCGGTATTCCCTGCGAAATGGGAAACTTGCGACCAGTTTCGGGACAAACGAGCTGTCCGTCGACCACTTCGATCTCGAGGAGCGCGTGATGTATGCTTTTGAACGTCTGTTCGGTCATGTCCTGCTCGACACGTGCCGGTAAGTGAACGCCGAACTGACCACATGTCAACACACGTCAACTCATTATTGCCACACATTACTGCCTCTCATTACCTGTTCCGCCGTTTCGCACAACACCTTCCAATCCATTTTCGGTATCATCTTTTCGATGAACTCCTTGTTGTACTCGACCTCCACTTCTTTCACTTCATTCGCCTAATAAGTTATCATACAATGTAAGCAAAACATAATCATTACTATCATTCTTACAATAATCTTAAGCGGAAATCCATTGATGACCCCTTTAATGCATTTCGATGTCAACATATTATGTGTTAATAGCTTCATCTCTTTAATCACAGTTTGTATTCACCTCTTCTTCACTCTTCAACTCAAACAACATTTACCATAACACACACTCTCACCATATTTTAGTACCTTTTTATAGCGAACACTAAATAACTGCTAGAAGTCTCGTCAGTCATCAATTGGAATAAGGATTTAAAGCAAATATAAATGAACATAAAAATGCATCGAATAAGCAATAAAAACTAAAAATAATAATATTTAAATAAATAATATAATATGCTTGTTGTGTAAAGCAATTTTTAAAAAAATATGGCGCCCCAAAAATTGCAAAAATCAATTCTCTACTATTCCTAGATAATAATAAAAAATAAATTACTTTTGGGCGCCATATTTAAAAAAATTTTTATACAACAAGCATGTTACGTTATTTATTAAAAAACGTTATTTATGCCAGTAAAAATATAGAAAATATAGTACACTATTATTGATTGTATTGTACTGTATTATTAATACATAATTATTACATAGGGTTACTTCATAATGGATATATTATAGAGTCTATATTATATACTATCCTTCTTTGCTAATTAAGAGTTGTTTTCTAATTATTATAATTAATTATGGATAATTTAAATGTAACTTGAACTTTAAAAATGTAAAAATTACTAATATTGAAGTCCAAATAAAGTCCAAAATACATAAACTGTAGATTAAAAATAGCATTTAAAAGTTAAAACATTGTAAATTCCATGAAAATATTTGAATTTGCAAATGTATAAAACAAAGTTTGGCGCTATGAGCTCACAAAAACAAAATTAACTTCATTAATGATTTATACTTATATATTTGATCAATAAGGCATTTACAATTTAGTAGTATTTTATAATTGAAGTCTCTAACAAGTCATCATTAATGAGTTCAACATTAAAATAATTTAAAATAACTAATATTTTAATAGTTTTAAATTTATTATGATTAGTAATTAAAAATTGTTACAATGTATTTAAATTTTGCAAAATGAGCGTAAATATTAAAACAATTAAAATGATAATTATCTTAATTATGATATAATATTACTTTTAAGATTAATAAATAATTATGATTAATTTAAATAATAGATAGCCTCTCGTTAATTGAAACAATGGCTTCTTTTATCCATGTTAGTGATGTGAAAGCATAATAATTTAATTATAGATAAGTGTGGAATTAGTTTTATTTGGTTGAATAAGTGCTTCAATGATTGGAGGTCTGTCTCCCGGCATAGCCAGACCTAAGCTGCTTGTCATGACATCTCCAAACTGATCAATGACTTCATTAACGGTGAAAGCGATGGACGAGAGTGTGGCCACCGCTACCACACGACTCCTCAATAACTCCATATTTCTTCGTATGTGTCCGACGTAATTGAGAAGAGGTCTCAATCGGGCCACCACTACATACCGACGATTCGAGTTCGCCTGATTGATCGCTTCTTGAATTTGTTTCTCCATTTTAGTCAAATCTCGAAGAACTTCTGAAAACTTTTCTTCTCTGGCGCTCGCGATTTCGTTTTCATTTGGAGGAATGTATAGTTGAGAATATTTGGTGATCACAACGCTTCTGTCAATTTCTAAGCATTCCTCTATTTTTTTATCCAAATCAATCAATAGTTTAGCTGTCATCTCGATTGGATCCAATTTGCTTTCAACTTCAGATAAACAAATTGCGAATTCAATATTTAAATATATTAACGAAACAAACATTGAGACAAACACTCTCCTCATTGTTGATCAGCTTATAATCAAATTAATAAATTATTTACGAAATTATATAACTATAAAATAATATTAATAACAATGATATTTACAAAGATTTCGATTCATGTACAAGAATTTCAAAAAACAGGAAGAAATAGTAACTTTAAAATATTATTAAAACGTTAAAGTGTATAATATTGGATATGATTAAAAATCAGTGACATTGAAGACCGGTTTAATAGGTTTAATAACGAATGACCGATACGTACTTTGAAAAAATAAATTAAAACAAAATTGTGATTTTCGCAATCAAAACACATATTTAGCGTTCATAACAAGTTTAGTTGACAATCAAGACAAGTTCGCTCAAAGAGCGCAACATGAAAGTCAACTTTATTTCAGTTATTTAAGACTGAGGTTAGATTTACAAACCAGAGTCGTGTAAGGAAATCATTTCATATTCAAATTACCTCTAACTATCGATTCACTCGTTATGCCAAAATCGGTTTTTCATTTTTTCTTCTCATTTTATCAAATCCTTTACAAATACAAACAGTTGGGCAAAGAATGATTAAAATTTTAATTTGATTATCTTATATAATCTAGAAATAACTTACAAAAACGCAATGCAGTGACAACGCATTGACAATGCAGTACAATTGAGAAATTGAAGATCTATTATTGGCTGATTGGCTGATGAGAAGCGCAATTATGGACATCTTTACCTGACAGTATTAGATATATGAAATGACTCTAACGCTGTCTGGTAAGATGTCTTCGTTACGCATAGCAGACAATGACCGACCACTTCTTATGGCAAGTTCACTATCCACGAACACGACAAAACTGCCAAACAAAGCTCATAACTCTGTGCCATTTATACAAAATTGTCGATTATTTGCTTACATTTACTTGAAGACAGTTTTGAAAAGTTTCTTTTTTACTATAAAACCAGATGCACACACATTTCTGATCAAAAGTGCATTTAGTTTAATGTTTAGCTAACGTATGCAATATATTGGTTATGTTTTTGATTTGTACCAGATTTTATTAAAAACGATAACGCCTATCAATTTTCGTTGCTTCAAAGTTTCTCAGCCTTGCATACAGTGATTTAAACTAAGAAAAATTATCTTTTATATGCGTGTTACATATCTCTATTAATATTAAATGCAATAAATAGTTTTAATTCACTCCTTATAAAATTCATATCAACATCGCATACCGCAAAAAATTATTTTCGCTAAATCTTTTCAGACAAAAATTATTCTTTTAAATAAGAAACTTAATGCCATATCCTTGACATCTGAGCTTTACTTAACAGCAAAAGCATAAAATTCAAGCACAAACATGTGCTTCGTTTGAATATTCCACACATTACCACACATTACCAGATGGGCTAATAATCACTCAATTAGCTCTTGTCATCACTTTTCGATATATGGCTCTCAAGCAAATTGTTGCTTACACTTTACAGTCACAACACTTCCGTATCTTTGTTTAACAAAGATATCATCAAACTTGTCAAAAATAAAAAATATCAGTACATTTTGTAAAATTATTGAGAAAAGCTATATGCCATCATAACACTAATAAAGATAATAATGATTTCTTAAATATATTTTTAAGTTATAAATATCATTTATATATAAAGTTTGAAATTAATAATAAATCAAGTCATTAATAAATTTAGTATTAATAAATTAAGTTATAGCAATATGGAAACTCAATCTATTTCATTAAATATTTTTGTATCAATAATTTTTTATAAAATTTAATTGTTTAAATATTTTCTAACGTTCTAAAACATAATATTTTTTAAAAAATAATTCTATTAATATTAATATAAAATAAAGTTTTTATAACCACCATTTAATTAATAACCAGATAATGATATTATTAGTTTAATATAAAAGCATATTTTATGTTCTTTTTGAATAAGAATTTCAATTTGATATTTTTAAATATATCTAATATAAAAATAAATATTATATTTGTGAAGTAATTTTGAAAATTTTGAAATCTATTATATTGAAAAACTAATTTTATTTCTTAGAGAAATATTGACCAAAAAAATAGAACCGAGAGAAAAATTCTTTTTCAATAAATATTGATTTATTAAGTTAGGGTTTACTCTTGTTTTGCTAGGAATTTAAGTTTTATAATTCTTAATAAAAACTATAGTTATTAAATTTTAAACAAATAAATTATAAAAATATTTCGAAAAAAGAAAAAAGTCAACCAAAGTGACTGCCAAAACAGCACCATTTAAAATGCGTTTTTGATGGCTAAAAATGTGTTTTAAGTCTGACAAGTTGGTCGGTTTAAGTTGGCTAATAAAGGGTATTTTATAATCCAACTCACAACTGAGTACAAATAAATAGGTTTTGTAGTAAAGCTTGATCTCACTCGTTAACAGGTATGCACGAGTGTGCTTGCGATCGCTTTAATCCATGCCTTCTGACAAAAATTTGTTTCACTTTTAGTATATTGATTGTGAATTTTGTGAATTTAAAGTTAATTATCGGTTAATTAAAATAAATGTTAATAAATTGAAAGCATTTACTACCGAACAGCGAATTTTTATTATGAATGAGCGCAACAAATAATCAAATAGTAATGATTTATGTTCTAAAGCAACAATTAATTGGTTGAATTCAAATTAATAATGAAAATGGAAATCAAAATTTTGTAGTGTTTTTAAAATTTTGTTAAATCGATGTGAAAGTTGTCTGAATAAAAATGGTCAACACTTATAACAATTAAAACATAAAATATGTCGATTTTAAGCTTCACTTTTAAACCTATATGTTTGTATCAGATTGTGAGTCGGATCAGATAAAAAAGACACTTAGAGTATATAAATGGTAGAGTATTATTATATAGAAAGAGTGCAATAATAAATTTATAAATTTTTAAATAATAATATATATTTAAACAAGAATGAGCATACAAATGAGTTGATTATTTTTATTATTGGCTCTCACTTTGTCCGCACTTAATTGATAACATTGGCTTTACATTTATTTAAACTTTCGGCTGAACAATGACTTTGGGCTGGATTTCTTACGCCACTGACTCTACAATATATTCTTGTTACTCTTTCTGGTCCATACTATACTATAGTAAGCCCAAACTTTCTATTTTGCTAATTAGCTTATTCACACTGACAAAAGCAATACCATAATACCATAGTTTTTATAAACTAAAATTAGTATAAAAGCGAATATTTGATTAACATGCAAGAAAATTCTTCCCATGTTTAATGAAACATCTAATTTTATAAATTATTTTTCAAAAAATTTAAAATTATCACTAAAGCATTACAATTGTAGTTATTATGGCCAACTTAAAAACAAATAAAATGTGACACTATGGGTACTATTTTAACGACACTTGACTCTCTGATTTTGCCATTAATTTTATAATATTAACATTAAATTAACTTATGTTAGAAAATTATTAATTCATAGGACTGCCAACCGTCGGCTATTTTGACCGCTTTTTTGTCCGAAATTTTAGTTTTGTGGGCTTTCAATTATGCTGTTAACCATTATAATAACCTTTTGTCGGCTATAAAAATATAAAAATTACAAAAACAAATACTTTTTATAATAAACAATATAAACTAAATAATCTAAAGTTGAATTAAATTTTAAAATAAGTTTTTTATGATTTTTTTAACTCTAAAAATTACATTTCGTTAAAAAATTTAATTGTTGGTTAAATCTCTACCTACTATCTAAATAAATAATATAAACTGTAATACTTAAAAATAATATTAAAGATTGCCATTTGATAATTTTATTCACTTTTATTAAATTTCAAATTTAAACTTTAAAGTGTATGTACTTTTGACTATGATGTGAATGCATCACTTTTAAAGTAGACATTTTAATCTAAAATTCTATAGATATCTTGAATAAAGTAAAATAAAAAATATATAAAATTGAATAGTCTTAAAAGTGAATAAAATCATAAAGAAAATGAAAATAAATGTATACATCAAAATGTCATTATTTTAAAGTGTTTATATAGCAAATAGTTGTTATTCAATATATTTTTAAAATTATCTTATTAGACAAAGTCAAAAATTTAATAAATTAACAAAAAATTGAAAATAAAACTTTGGTGAACAGTTAAATTAGGTAAGACATTAATAAACAAAATTATCCATTAATTAATAGTATCGTTAAAATTATGATTAATAATTTATACTGTAATGAAAGTTAGACAAAAAAAATAATTTAACATAAATTAATTAGTTATTATTTATAGCATATTAATTGAATCTTTATAGTTATTTAAATAAAAAATAAATTTGCAATTTTAACAGTTAGTAATAAAAACTAATAAATTAGACCATATTGTTATAATCTATAATCTATTTAATTTTTTAATCTATAAATATGTTAAAATCGTTTTAAAATCACAAAATTCTTACTTTTTTTCATATACAGTAATATTTTCTCATTAGATAAGAATTAACACATAAATGAAAGCAAATGTATGGCTTTATAAAAACATATTAGACGCTCGTGAAACATATTGGCCATGTAATAACTTTGTCATAGCAATTATAATTAAAACCAATTCTACGCAATATTACAATTATCACATGTTTATTATTCATTATATTATATAAAGTATACAAATTTAAACATTATTTATATTACAAATAGAAACAAATGTTACCAAAAAACTATAACTATGTTTGAAACAATTATTATTATTATTTTACAGCAAATGCAAATCATTTAATTAACTAACTTTTATATAAGCATTAGTTAAGGCGCAAAATCAAAATTAAAAAATAAGTATGAGTTACGTCCTTAATCTAAATGCAAGTCATTTAACTTTGATTGCAGTTAAAGTTAGTACTCTTTTTACGTTATAATGATATTTGAATACTTATACCGCAAAACTCGACATTCGGATGAAACACTCACTCAAATGATTGCATCACAGCTAACATTTGGAATATTAATTGATGATAATTGAAATAAATTTAATTGTTTTAATGGGAAAAACATAAAAGTATGGCTAAATGCAAACTATCATAACAAACATGTAAAGTGTACCATCATATTAGTGGCGTGTCTTAGCAATCAATAGAAACTACTATCACCTACACATCACTAGTAATTGTGCTTCAATTATCGTTTACGTAACAGTGAAACACTGCAATGCATTTCCCATAAATGTGCACAACTGTGCACACCATCAGTGAGAAGCCCACCAAATTTCATTGAGAAAATGCAGAGGCGTTTGAAGTTCTAAGCTTAGATCTGGCTGTAGGTTATGTATGTTATGTATGTTATGTGTGTTATGTAGTGTTATGTAGTGTTATGTAGTGTTATGCAGTCAACTATTCATAACTTTAACCCCACTAATGCCAGTGCAGAGCATGCCATTCATGCCCTTCAGATCTGGATTTCCGAAAATTGTTTTCACACTTTTCATAATTATTTTGGATAATTCTAATGTATTTTCATTTAATTTGTTTAATTATCCCTTTATTAATCTTATAAATTTAAATTTGTTGATTTTTTAATACAAAATGTAAATGTGATGCTTTCAATTGTGATTAAATTTAATTTTTAAAACAATTTAATAACAGTAATGACTAAAAAAATAAATATAAAATAAAAAATGTCAGACAAATTCGTTACATATGGACACAATTATTTTTTTAAATTCTCGGTTAAATTAAGTCAAATTCGGTTACTAACCTAAATCGCTTATCACTACATATATAGATCGTCATTTTAACCTAGGTTAACCTTTAACCAGGGTTAATCCTAGGGTTAAAAGTACAGATTTTAACCTAGGGATAAGGCAACCATTAACCTAGGGTTAACCTTCTTTAAAAGATTTTAGATAAATTCTTAACGTAAATAAATGAAATAAGTTTGAAATAAAATATAAATAATATAAACTATTATGTAAA
>JAQIYA010001283.1:0-13633 GCA_034699355.1 Microtritia minima | reverse complement strand
ATACACTGAATAATTAAATAACTTATTGTAGCACATAATATATTCTGTCAAATATTCTTTAGTATATACGCTATTAGAGAGCGGAAAATTCTGATTTGATTGGAAGTGAGCTAAACTATATTACCATTACATTTTCATTAATGTGTTATAAATTATATATTACATAAATTGTATGTTGCAATGAATTCATGGACACATTTCCAGTAATGAATTTCTAAGTCGTTGTCTAAATAAATCAGTAAATAGAAAATTATTTATTTAAATACCTATAGAGAACTCATACGTTGATAAAGACTTTATAACTAAAACATTAATTTTGTTTAATTTGGGATATTATGAATATAATGATAAATATATATTCTTTTAAACAAAAACATAAATTTGGTCAAACTTTATAATATAATATTTAAAATTTATTAAAAAATTATTGGTTTTAAAATCGTTAAAAACAATTAGTAAATTAATTAAATTACATATTGAGAATTACAAATTACATATTTTCATATTGAGAACAATTCACGCATTGTTTGATGTTGTTGTCGCTGCTTGTTGTTGCTTATTATCTTGTTTTTTAACTCTGCAGAACGTCAGAACACCCCTTAATGCGCAAAATAAAGATAAAGATTAAAGCATACGTGAAATTCATAGAAAATACATTTAATTATCGGATTTGAATAACGAACTCACCAACAAATGCCGACGAATACAAATATGAAGAAAAGTACGGCCAGCAGAATGACGGGCCATATCGCGTAACTCATTTGCGCCCTTCTCTGTAGATTACGACTCTTTTAATAATCAACTTCTTTGAAGATCTTCAAAATATACGTTATATTGTATGCATAAAAGTCGGGTTTAATGTAATATTTAGCTTGATTTTGCTACAATCACTTCAATATATTGTTGCGCGTAAACCTATATTTTAAATCTTATATGATATTTGGCGCGATCACAACAATACTAAACGTTTACTACAGTAACAGCTTATAAAAATTCGAAAATTTGAATCTTATAGTTTTAAATTTTATCATATTTTTTAAAAATAAATGCTTATTTAAGGTGAAGTGTTAATACTTCATAGTTGTGGTCATATCACAACAATACTTCCGATATACTGCACGCCAGCCCTTATTTATTCTCTCTTTAATTATAACCATTAATTATCAATGTTTTGTTTTATATGTTTGATATGTTTTGCAAAAGTTTAATATTTATAAAATTAACTTATATCTTATAATAATAATAATAATAACATCAGACCTAACTTTTATTTTGTTTAACTTGCAGTAGTTATTGAAACAAAACAAAAACGACAAATTATTGGTCAATCTTTAGAGATTATGGCCAGTCGTGATCGATGATGATGTTATAAAAGACGTTCGCTGAATATCTATACAAGTTTTTGCTATACATGTAAAAGTTGTGTCTTCTGCTACTCTCCCCAAATAGTGATAGTGATTGAACGCCGCAAAAGCTGATGTCCATATTGATCGTATTCACGTTTGATCAATAATTTTTTTTCCTGTTTGATGATAGCAGTATATAATTGGCGAGTAAATAAAAAAAAAGTGCTCCCATATTATTGAGACAACTCAGCGTTCTTTAGTTATTGGATTAGATGTTGGGATCAATTCTCTATTCTTAATCGATAGTCATTGTTGGGCTTGTGTCTCATTCGCAACAGCGATGCTATCTTTAGCAGACTATTTACCTGAAATATTGCTACAGTAGTTTAGGTGATAAATGTGTGTCTTATTCTAGTAAATAGTGATAAGATAGTGATAAGATGATTACATGCTTGCCCAACAAATAACACGAGCAAATATAACACTTGCGCTTTTGAATATAAGATGAATGCGAGACATGTTTGAGACACTGTATATTCGTAATTATATCATATATTATACAATAATAATAAGTATTTCCTTAATTCTTAATTTATTTTTGCAAAATTATTTGTTTTGTTTATGCTTTTAATTGAATTTATAAATTATTTAATTCCTTATTTCTATAATTGAAAACCAAAATACAGTGAATTTACTTATTTAGAATTTAGTCTCAATTGGCAAAAAAAAACATTTAAATTATTTAAAGTAAGAAATATTAAAGTTTTGATTAATTAAATTTAGTTACAGTGAGTGTATATAAATTTAAAGTTTAAAGTGAAATGTAAAGTTTATTAAATTTAACTTTGATTTAAGCATTAAATTATTAATTTTATGAATCGCATCTCTTATGTTTGAATCTTTAAACATTTAATGTGCTTTATTTTGTATATTTTTAATCAATATTTAATACATTTATAATAAAAAGCTTTATAATTATATTCATATAATAAAAAGCTTCACATATCCCTAAAACTTATACTTATATTATGATTTAATTCAAATAAAGATAACATTTCTAATGACTTTTAATATTATTACTAGATTTTAGGCTCTATTGAAGTAACTGATAAAAAATATTAAAGTGATTGTGTGTGTAATCTTATTTCCTGATGTTATCGCACTCATTATATTTTGAACACTACAACTTATTGCTAATTAATTTTAAATATTTTAAATTTGAAAATTTCGGTAAAGCATTATTAACGCATAATTAATATTGAATGTTAATCTGAATATTATCGATAAGTTTAGTATAGCTATGATTAGAGAATAATAGCGTGCTTTCAGACCACGTATTATTCATAGGTTTAACTATATTTCGTGTGCAGTGTTTGTGTTATGCGTTCGCGTCTCACGTATGGACGCGTTTAATACATTTAACGATGCGATGAATGTTATTCAATATTTCGACCATTCGCTCAACAAAGTGGTCGAAATCGATGTCCGCACCGGATTTTCGCGTTATCGCGAGTTCAAGCCGGAAGTCAAGACGGAAGAGGACACCGAAACGGGCGACCTGTCAGTGGCCTCAACGCCCGACATGCAAACGCTATGCGTTTCAAACAAGAGTTTAACCGCATTAACGGTCACCGATAACGGCATGGATTGCGGCGACGGCTCGACAGACACTCGCGACACTATCGGTACGCGAGTCGAGTCGATCTCGACGTCCATCAAACTGTCGCGCGCACTGCTCGCCGAGCGCAACGTCCGCGTCGTCGGCCAAGTGTCGCGACAGCTGATCGTCTGCCTCCTCGTCGATGAGCACCTGTTGGTGGCCTTCGATCAGCACGCCGTTCACGAACGCATTCGTTACGAGAACATTCTTCGCGAGTCGTTCGCGAGTGACGGCTCTATCAAAACGAGGCCAGTGTTGCCGCCGCTCGAGATTGCCATCGATTCGCCGCAACTGCGAGACCGTATCGCGCGTTACGGCACGCAAATCAAGCGTTTGGTGGGCTTTGCGTTGAGTGAGCATCAGAGCGGAGGCAATAATAGCTATTTATTGACACACATTCCTATGTGTATCGAGCGTTCATTAGATAGCGATACGATTGTCGCCATAATAGAAGAGTTGGTGTCAATACTCGACGACAGCGCTAACACACACACGCCTATTATTAAGTTAACGACTCCTAAATTACTAGAGAGGCTGCAGTCGCTCGCCTGTCACGGAGCCATTCGTTTCGGTAACGAACTGAAATGGCATGACTGCCAGCGACTCATTCACTCGCTATCGCGATGCAAATCCAGCTTCCGATGCGCTCACGGAAGGCCGAACGTCGCCCCACTCTTTCACTTACCGGCGATCGACACCAATAAATAATTCATCGATTCTCTATTAGCTGTGAATGAGATATTTTCCAAAATCAATAAAATGATAAAAAGAGAGCTCTCTTTAATAATTGTGAGTTTGAATTAATTTTTTTTGTTAGCCATTCTTTTCATTTGAATCACACTATTCGTGTCTATTTATGTAAATCCCTTAAAAATGATGTTTATTCATATTTTGTTTATTCATACATGCATTTAATTAAATCGATAAATCAATTAAAGCATTTAACAACAAATAAATCATAAAAAATTAATTAAAGACAATAAAATATTTAAAATTTTAAAAAATTGTAAAAATGTATACTTTATATAAAAAATTAAAATCCAGATGAAAATAAGTCCCTTTTAACCACCATTATTAGTAAATTAATCATTATTATAGAGTTAAGTAGAAAAGTTAGCATAAAAGTAATTGCATTTTGAACGCATTCAAAACTGATGCAATTGATTGAAGTGTTCGCGATCCTTGAATATCGGTCCCCAAGAGCTGGACTTTTTGCTGTCCTTATCTCTCTCTCGATCCGATTCCTGTTTGGCGACTGAGTCCGTCTTCATATTAGACTTCGACTGCTTGTCATTAGCACCGAAAGCAGTTTTGCTGGAAATGGCATAAATAGTTAATGAGAGAGACGTTGACATGACTGCATTGACATACTTGTCGTTATTAGCATTGGCTTCCTTTGATTTCGACATAATTAATTGAGGCGACAAAAAGTGCGTTGGGGTAGAGATGAATCTGGAAATTAAGGGCAATTAAGTTAATATGAATATGTGATCACATTGAATGCATTAATGGTGGTAATGGTGGTCATACTTATGGCTTCTTTTCACTGGACGTGATGCAGTTGAGTGAGTACTTGCAACTCTAAAATGTTGCCGCAATTTCCTAATCGACTGCCGAGAAACGACGTTAAATTATCAATATTGACAAACAATGATTGAAAATATAGCGAAACTTGATTGTCTTCAATACACATCCGTACACATAATAGACGAAAACGCGTTTCGAAAGTTTGTGTTGTTTCTAAGAGGGAGAAGAAGAGACAAAATTATGTTTCAATCAACAATCAAAATGGTCTCTCAAATTGATTAAACGATAATTGCAACGCAGTGCGTACTGTTATTTCGAGTTAACCCAAAACCTGAATTTCTGACTCTCAGAGGAAAAGTTGTTTTCAAGTAAACTTAAATGTCAGCTTCAAACTGAATATAAGCATCTCTGTCGGCCTGATCGACACGTGAACAGTAGAGACCAAAACTTTGCTGACGAGTATTTTTTATTTATTTCCCTCACAACTCGCTAACAGTCAAACTTAAAAAATCTAATTTTCAACAATAAATTTCATTTATTAGTTTAATTTTTGCCGCTTGTACTCAAAATTTTAATGTTGATATTTTTTATAAATACAAGACGTAATGAGTTTCTAAAATAAAAATATTTATTTCTTTAATTTAAAATTTAGAATTTTACAGCTATTTATATAAATTATTATTATTTATAATCATGTGTTTGCTTTCATTTCGTTGTCTTAGGTATTAGTTATAATTCATTGCAAACTCTTTAGAATAAAATTATAAATTCAGTTATATAATTCAAAATCATCTAATTATTATTATTTTGTATGAAATAATTATTACCAATCAGTCTTATCCGACCCAATAATTTTAAATTGCATTCTCTAATAATGTTAATTTCGAATTAATTAATGCAATACACCGATATAGAGGTAATCTAAATAGTTGTTCATTTATTTCAAGGTGATTATAAGTGAAGATTATTGCATTTATATTAAGAAAGACGTTCGATGAATCTATAATGAATTAATAATTATATTCATAAAATACCTCTACATTTTTAATTCTTCAAAATAAAAATAAAATAGCGTTTCCTACTTTATTAAAATCTAATGCTAGCCATTTCCCTGCTTTGCCACTTAAACTTATAATTTCAATAATTCTCTCGCACACATATCCTGTACACTTACATACATATTGTAATTTGTGAATTATCAATAAATAATTGATTTAACTTAAAAGATTCATTTATTAATATTATATAAATATAAAATCAATTATTACTCTAAATTTTCGCAAACTTGCCAAAAACAGCTGATAATAAAACAGATAAACATTTCAAATCCATAATTTGCTTTTAAAGGAAAAAGATTTGAAACCATATTAAATTTTTAAAAATATTGTAATCAATGATTAATTTAGTGGTTAACTGAAAAATTTACCAAAATAGCTGTAAAGAATGAAAATAAAATAATGAAAATTGTAAAACTATAGCTTATTAGTTACCATTAGGGTGACCACACTTTCTGGATTAGCTGGGAGACGGACAGCCAGACAGCCAGACATCTCAAATCCATAAGCTTGATTTTGTAAAAGTACGTAATAAGCTAAACAGTATTATTATAGAAAAAGACTAACAATATTTTTAAAATTTCTTTAAATATTTTAATATTTTAAATTAAATTATTTAATTTAACTTTTATTTAACAATATTTAAACAACGAATATTAGTACAGTTAGTTCCCGATTTAGGAAATCCTGATTTTGCCAATTTTTCGATTTCAGCACAACAATTATATGCCGAAATTCTATGCCAGTAATGCTAAAAATTTCGAATTTAAGCAAATTTCGATATTAGCAACAATTTTTATTGGCCAAATGAGTTGCCAAAATCGGGAAAAAATTGTATAAGAAAAACTTACGCATATAGTCACATAAACAAGTATACCTGCTTTTTATTACATAATTTTTAATTTTGCAGTATCCATTAAAATTTTTATTTTCATTAAAATTCAAGGCTTTGTAAATTTCCTTCTTATTGCATATTAATAATTTTAAATGTATTTATATATGAGTGTTCAACATTAGTAGAGAGCACATGTATCTTATGGCCGTCAATATTTATAGCAAATTCATAACATCGCAAAATATTGCTGATGTTACCAAAAAATTAAATTTTATTAATTATTATTTTAATATTTATTTATTAATAACTTTTAATCTTTTCAAATCTAAATTAGCTTAATATAAATTTTAATAATGAGTGAATTAATCATGATTTGCTTTTATTTTATTTATAAATAATCTTATGTTACCCTAAAGTTGCGTCAAAACAGCCGCAGTCATATTATAACTCCATCTTATAACTCTTCTAATCAAAATTCGTTTAATTTAAAAACAATAAGTTAACTTATATAAGTTACAGATAAACAGCATTCCATACATAAGCCTCAGCTTAATTATGTTTAGACAAAATTTTAATATACAAGGATTACCATGTTTTTACGTGCTTAATAAATAATCACGTAAAAAACTTTTATCAACATTGGATTCCTTGATAAAGACTTTAATAGCTTTAAATAATTATTTTTAAAATTGATTTTAATTCAACATACATTTGAGGTTTAAATTTGGATTTGCTTTTTAAGTCCCTTTTATAATCAGCGGATGTTAGTTTGTATACATTTTTACTTTCTCCTACAGATAGAACTAGTTTTATGAGCGCAAAATTAGGGTAATTATTAATTTCTTACCACTGGCTTATGATATGCTTACTGAATAATAGTTATATTAATAAAATGTATAGTTGTTTAATTAACATTACATACAATGTTAGCAGTTATATGTATAAAATGATATACAAGTTAAGGCTATAATGGTTAAGCTTATAAAATACCTAAAATCGATACACAAAAATTTTAATTATTTCTAATACATAAGCTTACTTTTATATCAGCAAATGAAATAATACTTTTGTTTAATTTGGATTAAATACTGTAATGACATAAATACTTAAATACAGTGTAATTATTTGGTGTACTTATTTGTTAGTGATTTTAGCTTTATTTATCCATTATAAACAAATATATAACATGGTTGGCTCCGATTATAACATCCGTTCAATTGAACCAAATTTAATGGTATAAAATGAATAATTTTTTCATATGAATTTTTATTAATGTATTTTGAATAAATTATTATAATTTATAAATTATACTTTTGTAGATTATTATAAATAAAAAATTAATTTTTGAAATAAATTTAGTAATTTGTATTTTCAGACATTTGAAAATCAATGGATCTATTTCTTCGGCCCGTATTCAACATATGGAGTCAGTTGCAGACCCTCGCGGTCTGCGTTCCCTTTTTCATCCGAGAGTTTAACCGAAAGAGTGACACGACAGGCAGCATCAGAAAACTGAAAGAAGACGATCCAGATTTGCCGGAATCGATCGAAGGCAGAGTGTGTATCATCACTGGTGGCAGTCGTGGCATCGGTGCCGAAGTCGTGAGAAGTCTACTGCGAAAAGACTGTCATGTTATCACTGGCTCGTCATCTACTAATCAAAAAGAAATTGATTCCAGATATGAGAAAATAATAGAAGGCATTCCCAAAGGAAAGTGGAAGTTAGAAATATGGCATTTGGATCTGCTGTCGATGGACTCCGTTTCGCAGTTTGTCAGCAGATTTCAGCGCACAAAACTGCCTCTTAATTATTTTATCGCTAATGCGGGAGTTATGTTCGTTCCCTATCGCGTGTCCAAACAGGGCTTTGAGTCTCATTTCGCCATCAATTATCTGAGCCACAGTTATCTAATAATGAATTTGCTGCCAAATTTGGCGCAATCATCGCGCGTGTCAGGCGTCGAGTCGCGAGTGGTTTCGGTCTCGTCCTGCGCTCATTTGGCAGCTTATCTGCGATTTGACGATCTCAACGGCAAATCGCTTTACTCGCCGTACTTCGCGTACGGTCAGTCCAAGTTGGCTCAGATTATGTTCACTTACAAACTGAATCGCTGGCTCAGCCAGAAGTCGGATTGGGCTCAGTTGGTTACGGCTCATTGTCTGCATCCGGGAATGGTTAGAACCGATCTGTACGACAACACAGCTTGGCTTCAACTCTTTCCGCCCATTGAGTCGCTCGTTTCAACCATCTCTTTAAGGGTAGTTAGTTTTACATTATCGCTATCGCTTAACTCGATAAATATTTTGCCCAAAACGCTTGATTTAATGTATATTAATAGCGGTCTTTAATTTAATTAGACAGCGAAAGAGGGAATAGAGACTATAATATATGCCGCGCTGTCATCGCAATTGAATGGCATGAGTGGAAAATACTTAGTAGACTGTTCTCTCGCCTCGTCATCAAACATTTCTTACACTCAATTAGATCAAGAAAAACTATGGAAAACAACGCGCAAACTATTGTCGCCGTGGGTTACAGATTATATGATTTCGGATAAATGATCGCTAAAGTGAGAACGTTTACAATTATTCATAATTATATCTTATAACTTTATTTTGACATAAAATAACTGCAAATATAACAATGTTTTCTATCAATAATTATAATACTCTAATTTTCCATTAAGAATGCGCACTCAATTATTAAACAAAATTTTTCAAAAAAATATCTATTATTAATAATAAGTATGTTTTGGAAGCACTCATGTATAATACGCAGAATAGATTTAATTGAGTTCATATTATAAAATGACATTATTTTATGTTAAGAGCATTCTAAGTATAAATAAAGTTTTCCACTTACAGATTTTTTAGCAAATTTATTATTTTCCCTTAAATAATGCACGCATTACTAATGGAAAATTAGGGTACACTAGTTTAAAATGTTTAGTATTAATTTGTAAGCAAAAAAAATATGGAAAAAGTCTAAACGATAAAAGTTAAATTAATTTCAACATTTTTTAAATTTATTTATTAAACTGATATTTTGTTAATTAATTTTAAATATGTCAATATAACATTTATATTATTTAATTGCAAAAATTAAAGAATTAATATTGTCTTACTATATTGTCTTAATATAACCGCAAATGCATTACAAAAAACTTTTGAATATTTATTATATCTGCAAACATTTTATAAATTATAATAAGATAATACATGTATAGATTTTGTCAGTCATAAATAAACAATTAAATACTACAAAAAATAACTTTGTAAAAGTAAATGTATTTTAAATTTGTATAATTTTATATAAACAATTAAATCTTAATTTGTGGATAAAATTTTCACTCTATGAATTTAAGCTAAAAAAATACCATGTCTTACTTATACTTACATATAAAAATTTTATTGTATTTTTCTTTCAAAAAAAGGATTAAAAATTATTTTTTTATTCATTTTAAAAATGAATTTGTTATTATAACTATTAAGTTATTTCGACATATTACATATTACATTAAATATATTTAATTGCAATAAATCTATGCATTTTTAAGTAAATATATGTAATATATATTTGTGTAATTAGTTGAGCAAATTTAATATTTAGCCTTTTGTTAATGATATAAATTAGTATCTTATTATTTTTACTAAAGTTAGGAATTTTAGTAAAAATTTATTAAATTAAAATTTTTAAATATTTTTCTATTTAGAAGTTTTATTATAAAGCATAAATAATTTATGCTTTAGTAACATACAAATTTTCTAATAAAAATTGTCACTATATTTACGAATTTTGTTTTGATTTTGAATTACATAATTGAATTATAGGTTATGAAAACTTAATTAAAATAAATTTATTATAAACATTTTGCGAAATCTATTTTATATCAATAGAATTAATTTTAAAAAATTAAGCTTAACATTTTGTAAATAAAATAAAATAAACGAATATTTATTTATCTGATAAAATGGAAATTTTAAAGAAATTATAAGAAGCATGAAATTGATATAAAATTATCCTCTTATTTTAATCTTTAAAACCTAATAACTCAAAATTACAAAGTTTTTAAAAAATAATAATTTCAAAGCTAAAAATTCAAATTTAAGACAAATCTAATAATAACTTTAATTGAATAAATTGATTCTATAATACATTATTTTATACTATATAATTGATTATACATAGTACATGAGCACTTTTTATAGTTAGTTACAAAAACTTGTACTAAACAGATGCTTTCTAATTAGCTTAAACTTAGCTCTATTTTCTGATTATGTGAAACAAACTTCATTGTACAGAATTACCAATTAAAGCAAAAAATCCAAAACATTTTTATTAGTGATAAGTGAATATTTAAAATATAGTAGAAATGTCTGTACCTCTAAATATGTTGTTTTAAATAAAAATATTATATAATAATGATTGTTATTAAATGCATATTTATAATAGACTTATTAAGTCTTTTTATAATTATATGTGGAGGAAATTTACAAGATATTACATCGAATATTAGCGATCAATTATTAGATAAAAAATCTCCGTCACATGAAATCGACACGAATGGCATTGGAGTGAAATCGAAACACTTGGCTAATGATCAGCACTTATTTATGGTTAGACGTAGATGTCAACCAATTGTGGTGGTTGTAGGAGGAAGAAGGAGAAGAGTTATCAGACGTCGAAGAACTACGCTCTCGCCAGCCAGTAATAAATCTATATTTAATTAATTGTATTTAATTGTATTTTGTAAAATAAAAATTTAATCTTTTAAAGCGGTAGCGACTGGCGATACCGGTGGCTTCAGTGACGCCACAACTGCGGGAATGGCTCCGAAGAGGAAGAATAACAAAAAACGAATTAAAGGCGCGAAAAAATCAATTTCGCTCAAACAGCTCAGACAAAAAGCGAAAAATAAAACGGCAAAAGTTGTTCGTCCAAAAGCAGGAGCAAATAAATTAAATAAAACTAAAATTGTTAAAACTACAAATAATAAAAAATTAAAGTAAATTGAAAAACAATGTATGTTTTTTTAAATATGAAGGCCTGCAAAATTTTTAGTGTAATAAAATTAATTATTATAATAATGATTGAAATATAATTTTTATATCAATTAAAATTTTAGATTTAATTAATTAGCAACAAATTAAAATTTATAAAATGACAATTTTAACAACTTTACTCACAATACATTTAATAAAATAAGATTTAATTAAGTTATAACTATATTTAAGCTAAAGTTAGTTATTTCTAAATTTTGTTCGTATTTCTAAATATATTCATTAAATAAACATTTATCATTTTTATTATAAAGACAAATCATAAATTCAAATATTATTATTTTACTTTTTACATTTTAAGTGATAGTCTATTTGAAATAAAATTATTGTTTTCAAAGTAAATAAATGATCTAAAAATGACTTTTTTTTCTTTATATTAAATCTTAAATTATAATCTTTTAATTAAGAATCAGTGCAAAATATTTATATAAAGTTATGCGTCAATAAAAATTTGTTTTTGTTTAAGTTTCATCTTAATGATCAAAATACAATTTAATTAGTTTTTTAAATCATATTATATTTTCGATAATTTCGTTTTGTTATTTCAGCTGATAAAACAAAGAAAAACGTAAAATTCATTAATAAAGAACAGAATTTTAGGAATAAAATTATAAATATTTTAGCATAAAATGATTTTATTATAATTTGATATTTTTAGCTTATTTTAACAAAAAACAAGTGATTTTGTTTAATTTTTAAAACTTTAAAATTATGTTTGAATTATTTTTAAATTTTACAAATGTTTATTATATAATTAATTAATAATTTTAAATTTTAATATAGAAAACATAAAATATATACAGTTTGTTATGGATCTTATGAACATGGGTCATATGAAGTTATGCTTTATATGAAGCAATTTTATAAACAAAATCCCTGTCCCATAGAACTAATGTTAAAAAAGAATCATTGATATGAACTTCAATGATATGAAGTAATCGATGATATGAACTGATTATTGGGACCAAACATATAGAAATACAAGTAAATAAGGATCAAAGATATGAAGTGTTTGTTGTGAACTACAACGCCGACTGATTTCATGTTTAGAAATATTTTTGAAATTATTGAATGCTAAAAATTCCCTAAAATTTCAAATTCTAAAGCATTATTATCAATAGATTTGTTGCAAAAATATTTTTTGCCAAATCGGAGACAGCGGTTTTGACCAGCAGTTTGTTGACATTCGACTATGAATTAATAAAAATACATTTAAACCTTTAAAACAAACCAAAATAACTGACTTTTATGCTTAATGTTTGTTTTTATTAAAAAAAAATAAAGAATTTAATATTTTAAATGATTTTTTCTTATGAACCGATCCTATGAAGTAATTTCCGAAACCAAACCACTTCATATGATCCATACCAAACTGTATTAAAATTTTGAAAATTCCTAACTTTATTTAACAAAATATCATGTGTAAAATAAATTTTGCTCACTAAAAATATACAATAAATAATTGGAAAAAATAAAAACTTTAATTTCATAACACAAAATTAAACTTATAACAAAATTATGTAATAACATATTTTCTGTAATTATTAAAATAATTATTGATAATTTTAAAGTGTAACAATTTTAATTTATCACTTTTTATTTATTTATTTTAATTATATATAAATCATTCAACATTACTGTAAAAATATCAGAGAGACTTCAATTAAAATATGAAGTTATTTTATGTTGCAATCTTTTTATCAATAATTTTTACACTTAGCTGCGCAACAATTATTGATAAAATTCTTAAAAAGCGTTCAATTAATGATGAATTATCTCAAGACTTGAAACCTCTATTAACTGATGAGAATGCAAATGTAAAACATATACATTTGCATAATAAAATAGAGGCAAATAAGTTGTTTGAAGATAGTGCGTGCGGAGACGATGGTAAGTCAAAGTTATCATATTTTTGTTTTAAATATTTTTAACGAGTTTTCGAAATAAACTCATTCGAAACGCATTTATCTAACAATTGATTTTACGTGATATATTCAATAGGTTCGACTGCAAGTCCACAACAGAGTCAGAGACAGGGTCAGAGAAGACGCGGAGGACGAGGAGGTGCGGCACAGAGGGGTCAGAGTCCACAGAACCAAAGAAGAGGAAACCGAAATAGAAAACAAGCAAATGGAAGAGCAAACAAACA
>JAQIYA010001282.1:0-13634 GCA_034699355.1 Microtritia minima | reverse complement strand
TAATTAAGTCAAGGTGTAGTAATGCAAATGCTTTCTAATATAAAATGCATTAAATCATAGGGAAGTACAACTTGTTTAGTTAATAAAAATTACTCCTTTAACTTTTTATTGAGTGGCATAATCTAATCATTTAAAAATATTTGTTTTAATTTAATTAATTCTAATTTAATTTGAAATAAGTAATTTAATTGTAGAATCGTGTTACATTAGCAAAAATGTTTAAGCATTCAAATTCATATTTTGAACACAAAGAATAATAATTTCGATACTTTAGTGAGATTTTGAAAGCTTTCTAAATGAAGGACTATTTGATTTAGAGCTCATTATTTTATTACTTATTAATCTAAAATTATTAAACTTATATAACTTATAACTTAAGTCATTAGACTTATATACAAAACAGACGCAAATGATCACTCAAAAGTAATATTATGCTCAAGAAAATGAGTAGAGAATCATTCTTATTAATATGAATTGCTTTGTAATTTTTGAAGTTAACTTAATTTTGAAAAATCGCAAATCTTATGAGCAATTATAATAACTTATATTCTAACTTTAATTTTGCTGCGGGATTGTGCTTAGTTTATAGAAGCAAATATGATATTTAATATAAAGTAATTAAATTATCTTAATCTGTATTTTAATAATTTTAATCTTAGAATTCGAACAAATAGAATATGCATAAAAATATTTTAGTTTTTCATAATTTTATCGATAGGTTTAACGATTTTTCTTTTCTTTAACATTCTGTATCAGTTCGGTATCAAAATGAATGCAAATCGATATTTTGTATCAAAATGTATAGAAATTTTAATAAATTCACATCAGGAATGATTTTCTTGACAGTAGTTTTTTGTAAGAAAATCAAATAAGATAAGTATATAAAAAAATTCATAATTGACAGTATGGCATAAATATAAAATATGCCTAAAAATTATATTACATAAGGAAATTTATAATAATTGATCATAATCTCAAATATAAATAATTTAATACATTTTGACAACTTTGACAATTTAGACAGGCATACACTTTATAGAATAGTTAGCGTTCATTTAGAAGAGCTCTTAATTTATAGAAAAAGTGAGTTTATTATTAACAATTAATGAAATTAACAAAAACTACAAGTATATTCAGTTATATAATAAGTAGGTTTGCATTAATGATAGCCTTTTATTGTGAAATAGCATTAATATTCAAAATTAATATTAATTAGGCAGTTATTTTCATTTATTATCATCATTCTTATCTCTAATACAGTGGTAATTCCTATATCTCAACCTAATTCATGTGACATTTTTTTCCTAATTAATTCAAAATTTTAGTTTATATGAATTTTGATTTACGATAACCATAACAAAACTTTTTAAACTGTGAAATTAAACAAAATACTATAAATTTTAATATAACTTACCATTTAACTCAATAAGGTTTTAAAAATTATTTTATTTATTTCATATCAAATAAATTAGAGAAGTTAATGTATGCGCATAGATAATCATTCAAACATATTCATATGTTAATTAATTAAATCGAAATACTATTAATTACATTACTTTTTAGTTTACATTTTATCGCGTAATAATTGTTAAACTGTCTCGGCTGACAGCCGAGTCGAGTCTGACAGTGTTAGTTATGACTTGACTCTTTTTGAATACTTTAAATTAGAGATAGCATAGATTAAATAGTTAATTACAATTAACAATATGTGACAAAACTAGGCATAAGGCATAAGGCATTGCGGTTTAGAAATGGCGCGGATGTGGAATAAGTATTATAGGTCTCGCATATCTGTGACAATAAGTACAAATCATTTGTTTCTGTGTTCTTACCGTTCATTATGAATGTGTTTATATTTTTCAATTATATCACTATCTATTTTGTTGTAATCAAGAATCAATGATTGCAAATTGGAATCTGAAAATTAAAATTTAGATCAATATTAATAAAATATGTTCCACTATTATGTGTAATTGTATAACACATCAAAAATATTTTTTTAGCTTCAAATTATAATTACGATAAAATCTTTGATAATCTTATCTCATAAAAAATAGATTGCTATTAGTTTGCAATAAACTAAGTGAGAAATTATAAATCTTACCTTTTATTGATTTTATAAATTCTTGATTCTCAAACAGTTTATTTGTGAAATCGCAAGCACTTAAATCTATTAAATTTAATTTTTTGAAATTTCGAATAATTTTGGAGATGGAATCGCCACAATAATCGTCGATCCAATTAAAACTTAAATCTATTTCAACTAAATTAGGACACTGTTGACCACTGAGTTGCTCGAGAGTGGAACTATTAACAGAAGTGCACTTCAAATTTAGTCGATGCAAAGTTGGCAATAATGACAAACTCTCGAATAGGCTTTTCCTATCATCACAAAAGTTTGAAAGCGATATATCCTAAAATTTACAACAAAATAAACATTAATTTATCGAATATAGTTTAATTATAGGTCTCACAATTTCTTGTAAATTATTGTGTCTCTGAATGGCCCGAAATATTGGTTTTATCTGTTCTTTAGGCATCAGAACGTTATTGAAACAAAGTTTACCACTGATGTGAGCATTTTGCAGCTGTTTTGTTATATCTTTGATTTCTCTCAAACTCTCCGCTTCACAGATATGTTTGTATCGGTCGTGAGGCGCTTCCATCACATATGATTCGATTTTAGCGACAACTTTATTATCATTTATAACATCTGCCACACAGTCTTTATCAAACAGAATTGCGTTATCAGTAGTTTCTAACGTAAATTTAGCGTTTGCGTTGAATATGGAAAAATATCGAAGCGAAACCTGATTTCTAAGCCACGCGCAAGTAGTGGTTCGACTAGGAATTGGTATGAGAAGAGTCCGATCTTCGATTGTGACGCGCACTGTAAATGATGAGCTCGACGACGGCTTATTCCACTCTTTACACTTTTGATTTTCTTTATTTTGATTATTTTTCTTGTATTTCTCCATATTTTCCGATGAATTGTCGCTCAGAATTTCGCATTCATCCGCATTTGAAGTATTCGTTTTTTGTATTTTAGGTGCAGTTTTTCTTCTTGTAATATCAAAATTGGAATTTGTTGGTCCAAACGAATCGTATAAATCTTTAACCGAGCGTTTTTTATCATCTCTGCAGTCATTAATGAGCCAATTATCTCTAACATATTCTTCTTCATTAAGCAATGCTGGGATTTTGGTTTTCTTTGGTTTTGACAAATTTTGATCGCGAAACAAATCACTGTTTGGGTCTCTCTGACGACGTAAATTTTCCATCGTATTTCGATACTCACGCGTTCCCGCGCCTGGTTTATCGATATCAATGCTAGTCGTTTGTATATCGATTGGAGAGCAGGATCTTTCGCTACATTGACTGCTTTGCAAAACATCATCGAAAGAAATTTCAGGACTAGAGTCGGGAGTCCTAGTAATCGGCCGTTTTCTTTTATTATTATTATTATTATTTTTGCCTTTAGGTGTTTCTCTCGTAAACCCCAATCTGTTCATCTCTTCCTCCAATTGACACTTAAAAAGTTGATAATCTCTTCTGTCCTCATCGCTTAATAAATTATCCAAAGCGCATCGTTTCTTCCAGCATTTGAGACAGTCGAGCGGCGTTTCTCCGTTCTCAGTCAATAACGTTATATCGGCTCCCTTTTCCACTAATATCCTCGCAATACTGATTTGGCCATTATTGCAGGCGTCGTGTAGTGGTGTTATTCCATCGCATTTCTCACCGCCTCTATCGTTAATATTTGCTCCGCTATTAATCAAAAGCATCGCAATCTCAATGAATCCGTGATTAACAGCTTCGTGAAGAGGAGTCCATCCGCAGTAATCTCTAACACTAATGGGATGTCCGGTTTCGATGAGTCTTTCAGCAACTTTTAGCTTTCCTTCAATAGACGCCCTGTGAAGCGGTGTTTCTCCCATTTCATTCAATTTCAATTTAGTTCTCTTCTGTCGAACTCTAGATTTGCTGGCAATCGTTTCCTCATCGCTGTCGGAATCAGAAGTCAATTCACAAAAATCATTGGCATCGAGATTGTCATAGAAATCAAGTTCTTCGAACTCCTCCTCTTCACTATTTTCTTCCCTATCATCACTTTGATTGTCTTTTAATAAGATTTTAATTTCATTAAGTCTAACACTATTTACGGATCGTTTCTCAAGAAATTGAGAAAAACTATTTAAAATTTCGGTCAACAATAAGTTATCACGATTTCCTAACATTTCTAATATCGACTCATATATAAGAACAACATCCTTATCATCATAACTTAACTTTTCTTTGATATACGCAACATTTAATAATGTTTTACATTTGTCGATGCAATTTTCTGAATAGCAGTCCAATTCATAATTAAAATAATTGAGGGCTTCTTCCAGCTGTCCGTCATCGACATACGTCTGAGCGATGGACACATAAATCTTCGCCATCTCTAAATCTGGTTTCCCACAGACTCGAGCGTATTCTAATTGTTTTTTATAATATTTGAGCGCATAATTAAAACACTTGATCGCAACGAAATGATCGCCTAATTTGTCGCACAATTCAATTTTATGGTCCAACTGTTCTGCTTTGTCCAACTTAGTCAGATCATCACAGATAAGTGATATTATTTTCATATATCTCTCTGCCTTTTCGTGATCTTCTACGGCCGGAGATTTACATTTATAGGCTCTTTTCAAATAATGTTTAGCGCCCTCAAAGTCTTCCAATTGAATCATAACCATTGCTTTACCATATAAGGCGTCGCAAATATAAATACGATTTTTTAATTCTTTAGATGTTTTAATAGCCTCGTCATAAACTCTGGATGACATTTCAAACTGTTTCATTCTCTCGTAAAAAGCTGCTAATGCTATGTGACATCTCTGCAAATCCTCTTTAAATCCATATTTTCTTTAAAAGACATCATTTAAAACTCTTATTAATAAAGTATAATTAAGAGAAAAATATCTTAATTGAGTGTAAATAAAAATACTCACTTATTTAAAAAGATTGATTTCTGAAAATTTTGACTACACATACGAATATCTCCTCTTTGATCGAAAACTAAGCCTAAATTCAAAAATAGTCGCGAACGCATTTCTTGATATTCTCGATCATTTAAATCTTCCTTTAATCTAAAATTCATTTAAAATTTATAACATTTGCTTAAATTTATAAAATATAAATAAAATAATTAACTTTGTAAAATTAATATTTTATTTTAAGAAAACATGAAAACTATTACAATTTAAAATAAAATTTTAATGATGCCTAAAATAAATTTCATTTCTAAAAAAGAACTCTGAAAATGATTAATTAATTTTACGCATTGATTATGATTCAAAAGATTTAAGAGAAAAATTAAATGTAAAGCTTTTAAAAGTATTTTTAAGTAGAGACAAAATTTGGGCAAAAGTATTTTTGGTTAAATATAAAATTTAGTAATCAAAATAATACATTTCGTCTAAAGATATTTATTTAATATACTATTTAATTGTTTTAACAGTACTTTAAACTTATAAACTTATAGGTTTTAACTAAAAAAAACGCAGCGCTTTAGTGATTAGTTTTAAAATTATTTACAATAAATGTTTTAAATACCTGTCGCACAGATCGAGAGCTTTATTAAAATGTTGTTCCGCTTTATCTAAAAGTCGGTCGTTATTCGCGCCCAAGTCTTGAGCGTTAAGCAAATAAGTTCTGCCAATTGTGGCGAAAGCTCTCTGAATCTCGATTTTGTTGTCCAAATCGAGAGCTATACTCAAGTATTGCTTCAGAGCTTTGAGCGCGTCGTCGTATTGAGACGTATCGCTATAACACTCACCGATAGCCCGATAAGCGATCGCTTCTCCCAAACAGTCGCTCAATTGTCCACATATTTGCAACTCTTCGTTGTGTTCGCTCAACGCTTCGTTGAATTTCAACTTTTTCGACAAAAGTTTTCCCAAATAATTGCAAATTCCGGCCAATTCTTTGTAGTTTTTGCTCGTTTTGGCCCTTATTTTGTCTCTCATTAATTCTATTCAATAATAATAAATATGTTTTTAAGGTTACAATTTCTTAAATATCTAAATATTTATAAAGCAAACCAAACCTTGTATTTCTTTATCCATATCTCGTAATTAAGTTTAACTTTAAAACACAAGTCTCTTAAACAAAACAAAATTTGGCGCTATTTTAAAGTACAGTATTTTTATCAAATCAAATCAAATTCGATAACAGTGTCACTAATAAAATGTCACTAAGTTTTCAATTAGTATTATTTAGTTGAAGAGATAATCATTCACAGCATCACAAACTGATTTCAAATTAACTCAAAAACTATTATCAATTAATGGCAAACATTTCAAACTTTAAAAGCGAGACAAACAAACGAACAGATGCTTGAAATGAGAGCGCAATGACGTGACGCAGTGTGAGTGCGCATGCGTTGATGGAACGCTCGCATAGGAGTGCACTCTGATTGGGTCGCACTCGACAGCGATCGACGACTGGCAGCGAACCACAGAAGTGCGCACTTTTGCAAAACCAATACAGTGTTAATCATCGATCGTTGGCCTGATATGTGCACCGCTATGCAGACCCGAGAGTCGGCCACCGCTCAGCTGTTCGCTCAGGACGTGACGCTCGAACAGCAGTCACTGGTGTACGTGAAACGGCTCACCGCAGTGGCCATCTCTAACATCCTCTATCTGCGCAATGTGTTCGGCGAGGAGTGTTACGGTCACCGAAAGCTGGACAACATTAAGCTCCGCATTCTGTCGGAGCGGTCGACGAACGCCGAGTCGTCGCGGATCGTGAGTTGGCTGAAGGGCTGCTTCGACGCGATGGAGAAGAAGTACTTAAAGCAGCTCACGTTAGGCGTGTTCGCCGACCCCAACCACTCCGACCAACTCGTCGAGGCCTACACTTTCCGATTCACGTATAGCAGCGATTCCACCACTAATGTCAACCTATCATTGTATGCCATCATATTTAATCTTTTTTCAAATGTTTATCACTTCAATAATGTGTGTTTCGTTAAGCAATGAGCGCTCCGTAAGTGAGCGCAAGATATCGTTCAACTATCAAGAGCTGCATCGCTCCACTTATAATCTGCTCAAGAGTGTGATCTCTTTGACTCAGACTCTCGACAAACTGCCGGACGAGTGCTATCTAACGATGAAGTTGTTGTACTACGAAGACGTCACTCCAGCCGATTACGAACCGCCGGGTTTCGTGGCCGCGGACACCGATGTCATCACCGTTAAGGGAAGGCCGATATCGATCAACGCCGGAGAAGTGGTCACTCCTCACCACACCATCAGATTGAAAATACGAACCGATAACTCGCAGTTCGCCAACTTTGTTCCCACTCAGGAGTCGATATTCAGCTTTGATTCGCCGACTGGACGTCATAGCAATCGGCAGAACGAGTTTACTCCCAAGAAAATGGTTGGCCATCGACACAGTAAAATGATGTGCTCTCCCGATGAGTCGGTTAGGAAACACGACTCTGATGGCCATCCGATGTCCTCCGCTCACAGTCGATCGGATATCCTTACCAGAAGTTTGAAAGAATCAGAGCGCGCGTCAATTGGCAAACGAGTGCAGTCGAGCGCTGAGAAAAAGAGTGAGGCGTCAGAGAATGCGGTCACGGCTAAGATCTCGGCGCTCAGCGTTTCTGACGACGAGAACAACTCTCGAAGAGGCTCTACAAGTAAGCGAAAGGTGACGACAGGGGAACCGATGGACTTAGAGGTGTCTGAATCGCAAGACAGCGCTTTCGATTCGATCGGTGGCGCCAAACACGACAAGAAGTTCAAAGCCAGTAAAACTGAAACTAATATTACTGTCGGACAGCGAAAGATATTATTTCAATAGTTATGTTGAGCTCATACTAATATTCGAAATACAGTTAATACTTTAATACTTTAATACTAATTTAATTTCTTAAGTTTAAATATTCATAATATTCATTTCATTTATCTGTTTTCTGATATCTGCTTTCAAAAAGTTCAATACGTTTTATAAACATTTAATTCAATTGTTTTTTAAATGACTATTACATTAAATTCTGTAATTTGAAAAGACAAATTGTTTGTTAAAATATAAAATACATTTTTCTTTCTCTTTCAAATGTAAATGTTTTTTTTTTCATTAATTCAATTATTAAATATTTCGTTTAAAATCAAAATAAATCATATAATCTTATATCTCATTCTCTTGAAAAATATTCCATTTTAAATACAATTAACTGTAAATATGAAAAATTCTACCAAAATATATCAGTAGATAAATTGAATGAATCGCTTCGATCTTTACTCTCATTTATTTGGAAATATAAAACAACACGTATGCCGCCTGTGTTCTGATGTCCGACGTGTTCATTTGCGTGACTTCTTGATCATCAAATCGATACCATTTACCTCTAGACAAGTGTTTGGAGAATGCGATGTAATGCCCACCTTCTAGTGTTCCGTAATGGTTAACCACGCCATAAAGACTATAATGCGACTCTTGAGACGTCATCGCGCGTATACTCAGATCTTCTAATGGAAATTCTATAAAGGTTTGAAGTTTTTGTCTCCAAACTCCTTCGTAAGAAAATCTAAACAGATAATTGATAATTAAATAATACAAATAATATACTAGTGATTCTTCATAAAACTAAATTAGGATTCTATATAATCTAATTATTCATATAAAATTTATATCAAATAATATGATATTAATATAATAATATATATAAAATAACAGCATTTCACTCACAAAACAATTTGTAAAATGTGAAGATATAAGACTTATATCATGTGAATTTTAATTTTTTTTAAATTAATGTAAAATATCATACAAAATATGAACAATTTAAATACAATACTTAATGTACTAAATGCCTAAATTAATTTACTTTAAACAAATAAACAGCTTAAAAATTGCTTTTAAAAATATTTATCAGAAAAACAGGTAAATCTATGAATTTATCAAAATAGATAAATTTTACAAAAAAAATAAAATAAATTGAAATAAATTTAATTACTTAAAAGTTTTTACAAAGACTTAATATTCAAATAGCCGAAATTTAAACTCATACAGTCGAATGCCATTATAACCGACACCCTATATAATCAATAAATTATAATTTTCAAAAATGTTATATGCATTAATTATAGTATCCCTTATAATCAACAACCCTTTATAGCCAACATATTGATTACAATTGATTTGATTATAACGGCATTCGTCTGTAATAATTTCGGTTTCAACCGAAACATCCAAGTTAATAATAATTATTTAAATTTTTAACTTTAAAAACTTTAGCATAAAACTATCTATTTATTATAAATTCAATAAAGATCATATAAAACTATTAAATTAAACAATTAAACGGTACAAAATTAGCAAAAAAGTCACAAACCTCTTAAGATGCACTAATAATACTTTTGGTAATCTACAAATCGTGATTTTCTTGTCAGCGTCCCGTTTCTTCTTGCATATCGGACAGTCCCACGCGGCCTCGCCTGTGATTCTTTCTGTCTTCAAAAATTGATTCAAGCATTCGTTTAATGAAGACCTATAGTTAGTCAATGGTAGCGAAAGACATCTAAACACTTCAAAATTGTTCGTCGTTTTATTACAAGACAAGCACGTCAGCGAATGCATTAGTAGTCCCTCGAAAAGATCCGTTACTATTGATTTATTTTTGGCAATGTGTTGGTTCCAAGACTTTTTGGAGGCTAAAGTTGGGGATAAATCATCTGGAATTGGAGGATAAGTCATAATAATGTCGTTCTGATTAAGGTCTGCGTGAAGTTTTTCGAGAAGCATAAGAAGAAATTCGTGCGAGTCTTGTTGATCGCAACCGATAAATCCTGGCAAATGTCTGCTCACTGTGTTTTTAAAATCTTTTGGTGCTATAGATTTGAATTGAGCTGGATATGCCATCGCTCTGAGGAGTGCTGCCAATTCCAAAGCCAGTTCCCCATTACTGCCAAATTTACTCTCTCTATTAATACTAAATGCTAATTTTCCATTAAAAAAATGAATAAAATCTGCCGTATTTACTAAACATTGAATCATTGAATTCATGAAACAAGTATTGCCAAGATTTCGAAGACCGGTTATTGATTGGCCAGCGATGCCATAAACAGGTGAAAAATCTCTTGATTTATTATCACTAATTGTAGACGATTCTCGAATAAACATTTCTCGATTTGTTGCCGGCTTTAGAGTGCGATCAAATTGTGGAGCGTTTGTTATGGAATGAGACTTCATAACACTCGACTCCGTATCGGTATCCTCTTTAGCCCCTAACTGAGCAATATTTGGCGAAGAAAGCGAACGCGATAACGAACTACCACTCGGTGCCGACAATTTGTGGCCTGACTTGTTTGGTGTGGCGATTGGTTGAGACGGTTTACCGATTTCATTATGAATAGTTAATTTAGTCTCGTTTTTAGCGTTAATTGAGTTATGTTTGACTTCGTCAACCTTTTTATTGTTTAATACATCTCCGCTCTCATTATTTAGCAAATAATTGCCATTTCTCTTATTTTCTAATTTAGGCGAATCACCATTAATTGAAATGGAAGAAACTTCCTTATCGTTAACAGTAGGCGTTTCAGGTTTTTGTTTTCGCAAAGCATTTTTTAAGACGATATTTTCTTCTTCTCTTTTTTTCCTTTCATTTTCCATATTTTTAATTGTTTCTTCATAAGTCTGTTGCTGTGTCACTAACATCTCCTCACTGGCTTCCACTTGTTTTTGTAGCTTAAATTTTTCAATATCATTTTCTGTTATCTTTGATTTTACATTTTCTTCGCTTATTTTAGGTTTTGTTGATCTATTTATCACTGGTTGAGCTGAACCAGGAATAGCTTTATTGAAAGGCTTCAATTTGGTTATCCTATTCTGTAAGTCAGAATCGATTCCATTAATCGTATTCACGTCTCCGTTTGGAATACCATTTATTTTATGATCATTTTTGTTATTTTCAATTTTATTATTCTCTTCTTCGTCGTCATTAAACTCATAATGAAAAGGCAAAGTTATATTTGACTTTGAAGGCGCATCGTATTCATTAAATTTATTCATAACACTAGGATTCGATGAGAACATCGGATACGTCATAATCCATTCCTTATAACCTCCTTTAAGCAAGAGAGGCATCGATTTTATTTTACATGCCGTATTGTCCCACTGATAATAAACAATTAAATATAAGTACATTACAATATTTGCTATTATATATAAGAATACCTTCCAAAGAGCTTCGGCGAGAATAAAAGCGGGCGAACCGGCGATAAATTCATGCGATGCTCGATCAACGATCACCACTTTGTTCATTCCCCGTCTTCTGCCGAACGCGTCACGAGAATTACCTAAAGGCAGAAATTTTTCCAGTTTGCTGGCCGTTAATCCAGGGGTCAAAACATTATTTGGTATATTAGCGAGTGTGAAGTCGCCTACAGTTTTAAGTCTGTCGATATGAGACTCTTTATACTCGTCTTCGGTTCGCGTGTCGAATATTAATATTTTCGTTATTTCCAACGAATTCTCGATCGTCTCCAACAAACGAATGCAATCGATGACCGGATAATCGCTATTCAATTCATTTGATTCCGATTTTTTGTTCTCGCTTTCGCACTCACTTTCACTTTTATGGTGAGTGACAGCCACTGAGTTTGTTGGCATCGTTCCGCTATCACTCAGCGCTTTGTATCGCTTCTCAATACTATTGGTGAGCCTTTCCATCTGTTCGACGGCATCTTTGAATTTAGTCGAGTTCACCATATTGTCGAAATAGGTCTTGTCTTTTTTGTACTCATTCGACTTCATTGTAGTCGTATAGATATCGACAAACCTATAGAAGAGCACATAAGCTCGCTCTTCATCGCCTTCGATGACCGACTTTTTCGCCTCGGAATACAGTTTCAGAGAAGACTTTGCATTACTATTTGATCGAAACAATACAAATCTTAGAATATATATATATATCATCGACAAAACTATGAGCTAATCAAATGTCAAACCTTGAAATGTCGTTAAGTTTAATAACTGTTTTAGATTTCTCTGCCAAAAGTCTCAATTCGGTCAAAGACTTGGCCAAATAAATATCGCGAAGTCTGCTAACGATCGGCATTATTACTCGTCTCTGCGATCGCTTCTCTCACATAACGCCACTCAATATGTCCTCAACTGATCCATCGGTGACAACAGTTTCACTTCATTTCCCAGTAATCGCCTCTCAATTGAAATTATTAATAAAACCACAATCGCTTCACGTAAACAATTGTGAGTCACTTTTATACGAGTATTTCTTATTTGTCGCTATAGTTATGATTCAAAACAAAATAATGTGTAACAAAATGCTGATAAAAAAATTTAATCTAACGAAACAAATAAATATTAAAAGCAAAGATAAAACACAACAAAATGATTAGCTATGAAGTGGTAAATATTAATAGTGAACTGCAGAGACATATTGTGTTTATGCGACGATATCTCTGTTTACAAATTTCATATCAATACAGATGGCGCTCGTGTGGCGATTGCTTGACGTTTTGGTGGCAGTCTTTGTGTGGCATTACTTTGAAAACTTTATTTTGACCATAACTAGTTTAAGTTAGACTTCGTTAGTCTGACATTGTTTCGACTAATAAAATTCAAATTTATATTCATTGTATTGGTTGCATGTTTTTATAACGTAAACATACAGTGTAAACATGTAGTGGTCATCGGTTCGTCTAAAATCACTTAATTTGCATTTAATGGCGAATTGGTTGAAGTAAAGAAAAAGCCAAAGTGTATAACTATCAGCAAAATCCCGAAACATCCCAATCAAGTAATTTTGAATTTTCGTCACAGTAATAAAACAGCGAATTGAAAATTGAAAATTAATAATTTTAAAGTAACTGATAATCAAATTCATTTAAATTACATGTATATTCATTTTTTTTAAATAAGTTATCTTTTTGTTAAATTTTTGAATCCAAGAACATAATTTTCTAAATACAAAATAGTACAGTAAATGAACGCTAAAACCATTTAATTTAAACCAAAAATTAGAAAATATAGATGGTGTAAGTATTACCAAATATACTGCAAGTGAGACCAATTATTGAGCAATTTTTGTCGTTATGTAATAAAGTGTATTGAAACATAAAAATTCACGCCAATAACATATCATCTTTCGAAACATAGTAGTATTTGTCTAAATATCAGAAAAATCTAGAAAACAAATTTTATAAGATTCTTCAACAAATTGATGATAAAAAATAAATTGTTTTAATCATTTAAAAAATAAATGCTATTGACTTTTACATACATGTATAATAAGAGCTGGTCTTTATATAATTACCTAAAGTTTGACATTAAATAAATGAAAGACGATTAAAGATAAATTCATGAAATTTTATTTACAATAAATCTAATATATAATGAATCAATTTTTGTCTTTGAATGTTGCTTCAGCATCATTATCTCAGATTCTTCGAAGTTTATTTCTTATGCCATTAATTATAGATTGTGCACAAGTTTTATTAATATTTGCCACTAATTTAGTTAACTTAGATTCTATTTTTTACAAATCTACCACATTTTTAGGTTCTATACACACTTAGAATTATTCTTAATTGTATAAATATCATACGAGT
>JAQIYA010001281.1:0-13635 GCA_034699355.1 Microtritia minima | reverse complement strand
TTTTATAATTAAATTTGTTGATTATGAAGGAAAGTTGACTTTATGGGGTGTTAATTATAATGGCAGTGGACTGTAACTTATTTAAATAAATATTTTATTTTATTAAATATTTTAATATTTAATATTAATTTCATTTAACATTAATTGAAAATAAATTCTAATAATAACTAACAGCTATGTCTAGGGATGGAAAAAATCTTAAACTTTGTTAAACATTAATTGTGATTAACATGTGATTTGTCAATAATTAACGTTAGAGTAATAAACGAGTTAAAGGTGGGCTTTCAAAATAGGTTTTGAAAAGATATAGCTTCAAAGTCTATCATCTGAAAATTAGGATTCAGGTTCTGAAAATAGTAGTGATGACAAACAATAAAACCATACATGTAATGTTTAGACTGCTTAAAACTTAAAACAATTAGTCTGTTGTCTTTCTGTTAAATAGTTTTATTTATTTAAAAATTTCGAGTAATACTTTGAAAAATGCACAAAATCGGGATATTTTTGAAAAAACATACGATTCAGGAAATTTTCAAAAAGAGAGTTAGAACTTAGGGAATGTTCCCGAAGTTTTCTTACAAAACAAAAATTGGAATTCCCGGTTTCTGACACTCTGACTATAAAAACTGTATTATAAAAATGCATCAAAGTTTTAATAGAAATTAAATGTTTTCAATAGAAAAATAATTTATTCAATATATTTTTAAAATGTAGTACATTAAAACAAGTATATTCAAACTTCGGCGTTATGTAGTACTTGCTATGCTTTAAATTTTTAGCACAAGTTTATAAAGTATTGCAAGTAATTTATTATTCAATTATTATTATTAGACTTTATTTAACGATTCGGTCGTAAATGAATTCCACTCTTTTCCATTTATTTGGCTCTTCTCCAGTAATAAAGACTCGATTGGATGACCAATATTTTTAATGACTAACTTTCCAAACGAGTCCTTAACTTTGTTGAGCTCAATCACAGACACTCCCAACTTATTAGCGATCGACGATTGTGGACAAATACGCTCAAAGCATTTGCAAAGATGAGGCAATAATTCGTTTAGATATTGGTCGCACATTCTGTGAAGAATTTCGCGTCCTTTCGGCGACAGTCCGTACTCTTCAGCTCTAAAATATCGACAAATAGCATCGGACACACGTTGAAAGGAGTGATTGAGTGCTGATGCGAAACGCGTGATTAACGTTAATGGAGTGGTTTGTCTTATTTCGTTCATTGCAGTTAACATTTCATTGCAATAATGAGCTAATAATGGAAACTCCAACAAAGAGGTGGGCGGCTGTAGATCGCGCTCCAACTGTTGGCTCTCATCGCTTTCAGTTGAGAGCGAAACCGATGGATTAACCATTTGTGATGTGAGTGCCAGCGTCTCGATGGACGCTTCAAATTTGGCGGTTCCCTCGTCAACGACTTTCACAAATCGGTTCAGAATAGTCTCGTTAATTATTGGTATTATTTGAGGCCTAAAATCAGCACCAATTCTGCTCATTGATAGTCCAAAATAAAAACACGGCTCAATAATAGATTCAATTGGATAATAATAACCAAATTCGTTATTAGCGCAGCGATTTAAGTCTGTTTTTAATATGTGGAGAAATTGATTAATTTTATACAGTATCCAACTGTTCAGAATTGAGGAATCGTTAAAATCTCGTTCATTGGGTGTCGTCGTTATTCCATAATATCGTATTGTCGACGAAACGATGGGCTCGTGATCGGCAAATATAGCCCGATATTGTGTTACGATATCAAATAAATTTACTCTATTCGTCTCAATTATTTTTGTAATGTGAACCAAAGGATTGTTTTTAGGAATTTCGCTAATAATTGACTGAAGCCAAGAGTCGCGAGCAGTTAAAAACTTGATCCTCAGCTCTCCTTCGCTAAATTTATCCATTCGTCTTATATAACCAATAACTTTAAGACAAGCCGGCAGTTGGATATTGCTATTAAGCTCTTTCAGCAATTGATTCATCATAGACTCGCGATACATCTCCACATCATTGAAAATGCAGGCAATAAGTGGTATAGAATTGCCGTACCGTTTGTTGAGCTTCTGAACGTAAGAATACAACTGAAGCGCTTCCTCGTAGTGTCCGTTCCGGACGCAGGTGTCCATCAGTTGCGGCACTTCTAACACCTCCAATATTTGCGGATGTTTTAACAGCATTAGTGACACTTCTCTCCACCTGTTGTTTTTAAGACATTCATTATAAGGCAAATGCTAATCAATTCACGCATCAAATGCTATAGCATTGTATACAATTATTATTATCATATGTTATTCAAGTTTTTTATGCTAATTTTAACTTTATTAAGAGAGCGCTTTCAGTTTTATAGTCTACTAAAAATCAATTTTGCAATTGAATACCTCTTCGATATAAGTTTGGCGTCTTTCGAGAATGACTCGCATTTGTTGATAAACGCGGGAACCGTTTCGAGAACGCTGTCGAGCGAGTCCTCTATCGAGTTGTACTCATCGATGACCCGTCGGGCGTATTCGGCGTTCGAGATGAATGTGGGATAGTTGTTGAACGCCAGCTGTTGAGTGGTGTCCACGACCTGACGGCGAAGTGTGTCAAGCCGTACGGGTTCGCCACTCAAATGGTTCACACCTAACGAACTCAATTGCGACACGTAATCCCGCAACTGATCGCCACTCTGTTCGCCAAACAGAGTCTCCATCTCTGCGGTCTCGCTATCGCCTAATAGGTGGCCGATTATGGCAGTCAGCTCTGACATCGATGTCGTCTTTGACATCGCTTTTCTTCAATTTTTAACAGATTTTAGATTTTGCGTCAAATAATTATTGCCAACTTGTGGTGCGAACATAAATAATGTTCACATTTTTAATAAAATTATTAACATTGTCTAAATTAATTTAATTATCAATTAATAAGAGTCGACAATCTTGTTCTTATCGAAACGGTTAAACAATACAAACCTAGACTTTCGTTTAAAATAAAGAGAAAAATTAGTACTCAGACAAAAATTTATGTATCGTAATATTTATTAATTGTATTTAACCAGTAAAAAGGAAATGAATATATAAGATTAAATATAAAGTTAATTGCTAACAAATTTATATGTTGGGATATCCCAAAGGATCAGAACATTCCGTTAGTATAACGAGCGATGTTTCTCTAAACTTTTTAAGTAAATCGTAAATTTGTTCGCGAGTGAATGCACTGTATAGCGCTCTGTTCTCATCCGCAACAATATCAGCGATTTTCAAACATTCAACCAAATTATTTGAGGTGTGATGAACTGAATGCAAAATAAATACGAGATGCGGTATATATAGTTTGCGCAACTGATCCAATTGATGGGCGCGATCCTCGTCGACGCGAGCATCATCTCTATGATCAATGAGCCATCCGTTTGGAAATAGCAGAACGTTTTCAATTTTACTTGCGGCTAACGTTCCCTGTTGTTTGATCATTAAATTCCACTCTTCTAATTCAACTTCATATTGCTTTACGGACTGCTCGTAAGCGACTTTGTCTGTGAAACGATTCGACGCTGACTTTGGTGGCTCTTTTGGTTTCGAGTTGTGATAACAGTAAAGCCTGTAAGAGAGTGTATTAAAGTATTTACAAATTATAATATCGTGATATAATTAATTATCAAACCAGTCAGAAAAGGCGTCATTTGCTTGAAAGTAGGCCTTATGACACAAATATTCTCGAACGGCATTATCGTCTTCACCGTTCAGATTTGTTTTTCCAGTTTTTCTGCGCCATTGTTTGAAAACCAAGTCAATTATATCAAAAGGAAGTTTTAAAAATGCTTGTTTGGCTGCGTCCACTTTGTGAATTAACATAAAGTTTCTTATCAGTGAGTTTGCCTGCTTTAGAGCTTCACTGAACTGTTGCACTTCATTAAATAAGAGCCAATCGAGTGAATTGATTTTCCTTTTATCCTCAACGGTCGTTAAATTGACCAAATCTTCAGAGGTTTTAAGTATGCTTTCGTCTGGTTTAGTACGTACTAACCCAACAACAGTGGCAGTGATGGCGCTGATGTCCAAATTTGCGCTCTGAGCCAAAACTATACACATTTGCCTGTCATTTATATCTTCAATTCCTTCGAGAAGTTTAGCAAATGTGATAATTTGATTAGTTTTTGGCAATTTTCCAGTATAGTAAGCCACTAATTCTATTTGTTTTTCTTCAATCAAATAATTTATATAAGACTCCAATATAAAAATACACAATTCTTCTCGCATTGCGCTTACTTTTAAATGCCTTTTAAAAAATAAATTACATTTAAATGACAAACTTAATAAAGTACGAAAATTACCTCAAAGAGAGCACCAAATGAGCAAAGAAGCGCAACAATTGCGGACCAACTACTTTAGACTGTGTATTCTCATATATCTGTTGCGATCCTAATTTTTGTTTAGACGATTCATCTTTTATCTTTAGCCTCACTTCATCAATAACTTTACACCACTCGTAAACGTGATCAATAAGAGCTCCGAAATCACCCAAAATAATAAATTTTTGAACTAATTGGTGATAAGTTTCTTCAACAAACGAAGAATCGCTTCCTTGTGTTTCTATTTCTCGAAAGATTTCTTTAATTGTTAACTTGTTATCCCAATAAGCATCGGCCAAATCAACCACATATCTAGGCTTTCCTTCTGGTTTGACAACAATAGTTTCGCGTAACAAAGACTCGATGTGAACGTCTAGAGAACACCTAATTTAATAAATCGAATTAATTCAATAATTGAATTAGAATAACAATAATAAATCATACTTAAAATAAGCCCATAACTTGTCTGACCAACGCGTACAAACAGGCAAAACAGAAGCAATATTGCCACTCAAAACAGCAAACAAAGCCCTTTCGTAAATCGTGATTCCCTCCATTTTAGTACTTCTCCAACAAACAGATTTCCATAAATCGCGGCATTCATTTCCTTCAATTGCTTGTAAACGTCTATTAGTGGTGTAGTCATTCAAATAGTTTGGATCGTGATATAAAAGCCATCCCTCAAGAGTGGCAGATAACCAATAATAGCCTAATCTTTGCGCCACTTCTTTGCCTTCAAACAGCTGTCCCGCACGTAATAAGTGAAATATGTATCTAAAAAGACGACTTTCATCTTCTTTGTCGAGATCGTGAAGCGGTCTTTTGCTAGATATAGAGGCGTCGGCATCCATGGCTTTGCATAATTCCCTCTCTTTGCCGTAAGATGTGATTGATTTAACTTTTAAAGCGTGTAATGTGTTTTCCCACGCATAAGGACCTAATAAATAGTGTTTACAATATATCATTCAATCTATCGATAATTTCCGATTTTAAATGTTAATGTTTTAGATAAGAAATAAGTAATAACACAACATAAGCGAAATATACAGTATGTATAGTAGAAAAGGCAGTTCATTCAAGGCATTCATTGTTTCTATTATTTAGGTCTAATAAATAACCAATTGATAACAAAACCCAAAGAGAGCTCATAAGTGCACATCACTCACAATTTAGCCAAATTATAATCATTCAAATTCGTTAAAATTCCAAAATGATTGCAATATGAATTGATTGTGAAAATAGTTTAAACTAGTCTTGTCTAACAAGTAATTTCTAAATAGAAACAAACCTTCGGAATAGAACTCCACTTTATCGCTGTTCACGTCTTCGTTGTCATCGATTTGGTTGTGTTCCAACCAATCGATCACTAATTGCATTCGTCTCAGATTAAAGTCCTTCTCGAAAGCCTTTTCCACTAACTGTTTGTCACTCATTTTGGTGACCAAGTCATCGATCATCATATCTTCGCTGCCGTTAAGAGCATTCTCTTTAACCCTATCTTCAGACAAGATTTTGATGAGACGCCAAGAGTTGCGCTCCAAACGCAACACATTCTCCAACTTATTCATGGAAACCGATTCCGAGAGTTGTCTCACTTTCGACTTAATCAAGTTATTGGTGACAGTCATGTGATCGCTGCACAGCAACTCGTATTCGTTGATCAACTCCAACACATTGTCGTCACTAATGGCGTACTTCTTATTCGCGTCCAAAAACTGCTGATAGAGAGTGATCGACGGCTCGATTGACACTTCTTCGTCGATCGCCTCCAAACCGGTTCGCAATGCGGACGAACTCTCGTTCACGTCGTCTCCCGTTTCGCTGCCGAAGAATAACGACTGATTGATGAGTGTTGACGACAACAAATTCATCGATGACTGGTCAGCAAAATCTATTAATCATATATCAATTATTATCGTTTCTCATTCAATCATCATTTCATTCATACATTTAACAATTGCTTTTTAATGAAAAACTTACTCATATATCTGTTCGCGTGTTTGCTTCTGCTGTCTCTGATGGCCGGAGACTCTAATAAAAGTGAAGAATAGTACGGTTTGTTAACAAATTTGTCCATTATTTTCATCAATGATTGTCAACACTATTCAAATATCGTTTTTTACGCCAAACATCAGGCGTGAGACGAATGACGAGTCAGTTCAACAAAGCGTCGAGAGATGGCCTCAAATGAATGAATGAACCAAACAGTTGGCGAATGTAGAGAATGAGCTTAAGCTCACACTTATCGATCAAATCAACTGAAGATCGTATTTAATATTTTACTTTTTCTTCTGTAATTCCAACAATTCTGTTGATCACAAACAGTAACATTGATTTTTTTAAAAAATATTAAACGTTTCTTCTGCTAATTTGCAGCTCTCCATCAGTAAAATACAGGACTTATATTGATTTATAAACTTTCTTAGTGTGCAAAATTTTTGTTTGGGAGGAAATGGGTTTAATTTATAGAAGCATCATATTATGTTAGATTTGCAGTAAAGCCATCATAAATATTATAAAAATTTTAAATATCATTTGTTACTTTTTGTGATCAACAATCGTTGAAATTATAGAAGAAAAAAGTAAAATAAAAATATGTGCTCAAACAACGACATTAGTTTTAATAAACAATTTTATTACATGTAATATCAGATTAACTCAAACTAAATAATTGAAGTGTGAAATCAAACTCATTCAGTCTGTGTATGGCTTAAGTAAAAAATCATTTACTTTTATTTTAAATACTAGCTATTAGTTTGATCGCGTTAAACAGAAATTTTAAATTAAAAATAACAATTTAATCAAAATTTTATTTAAAAATAGATAACTTATTAAAAAATTCTTCTTTATTTATTTTCTGTAAATAAAATTATAAATTCATTACTAAAAATTTATACATTTAGTTATAATGCAATGATAAATATTATGAATGATCTAATCTACCACAGGGTATAGAACTGCGATCCACTTCTTTTGGCCACCACTCAGGTCTCCAAGTCTTGATTTCGAGACCAGTTTTACTTAACATCAATTTACTACTTTTAAGCACATCATCGACTTTCAACAATGAAATTCCATATTTTCCACAATTGGTCCTAAACTTTCCGACATTCTTTCCGTCATCAGCAACAATAGTTTCTTGATTTTCAATATTTAAAATATTTTCATTTTCATCGAAAATGATTTCGATGGGCATTATTCGCTTTCGAATAACTCCCGTGTGATAAATACGAGCTGTTAATTCTTGGCCCACATAACAGCCTAAATAAACGTTTTTTGATTAATGTGTATCAATAGTATTGCATTTTCATTAATTACTTTTAAAATTATAATAAATTTTTAAAATTTAGTTCAATAAATTTATTAAATGATAGTTTTATTGCATTTTAAATTAATCAATGTTTTGAAAAATGTATTAAAAATAAAGCAAATAAAATATTGATACCTTTATGAAAGCTAACGCCATGCAAGTAATCGGCGTTGCATTCAAGTGGAAAACATGCCTCAACGGGCAAATCCCTCACACCTTCGGCGACACCCAATTGGTATCGGTATCGATGATAGTCATTAACATCACCTAAATTTACTTCAATATCTGTTGTTTTGAATAATTCTCTTACTTTGTCGAGACATTCACTGTTGTTGTGATATTTAGATTTAAATATCATTCGATAACCGAATTCTCTCAAACGCGGGTCTTTAACTAAAATCATGTCATCATTAATAATTGTGTTCACATTATTTTCTGATAATTGCTGTAATTTCGATGGAAAGAGTGCCCAAACATCGCGATAATTATCTGCACTTATATCCACTTTACGCTTTACGCGATACTGCTTTAAAAACCTAATAATAGACATGACTAGTGAAGAGTCGACGTCTAAAAGCAGTTCATTGGCGTGAGTGTTGGGTGTGTTATAGATGAAGATGTCGGCGACCACTCTTCCGGGAACGTTCAGCAGGAATGTGTACATCGAGTCCAACGTGACCGACGTGTCAGCCGTGGCCGACAAGTGCCGCATATCGTTGGTGACCATTCCTGTCATCAAACGAACATACGTTAACCCAAATTCATGGCAAATGCGTTCAGACATACCCTGAATGTATGCGTGAGAATCTTTACCGTTAATGCAAATCAGTTTTCTTTCGTCCAGTTTTGACAATATGTAAGACACGCATCGTTTCGAGTGTCCGCTCAATAGTAGGCGATTGTGTCGCGACTTCAGTCCATTCAACGATCTGATGGCTGTCAAGTAATACGCCATTAGTTTGACCGCAATCTGTGATAACGTTTTGAATTTCTATTAAATAGAAAAAGTTTTCTCAATTAAAAAAACGTGAAATCAATAAATAAAGACGTAATTTATGTGTTGTCAGTGTTGTTGTACGTCATTGTAATAATTGTGAAAACGATTTAACGATTTAATATCATTTAACACATCATTTGAGGCCATTTGAGAGCTGATCTATAGGTTAGTGATGAACACACGGACGCGAACTCGCAAAGAGAAGAGCGGAGAAGTGGTGGCGTACTCTCCGCTGGCGATCGCTCACAACCACAACGTCGTCGAGTACTGCCGCACATCCATGTCAGCGCTCGCCGGTTCGACCGCAGGACTCGTCGGTCTCACCTCTCTCTACGGCTTCGTCTTCTATTTCCTCACAGCTGTCACGCTGTGGCTCATGATTATAGCGAAGGCCGGAAGCGATTGGAATAAGTATTTCACGTCTCGGCGACAGATTCTCACGAATGGCTTGTTTGGCGGTCTCACCACTTATGTGCTCTTCTGGACCTTTCTCTACGGTATGGTTCATGTCTACTGACTTCACGACCATTATATCTATAGATTAAGCTAATTCTACGTGTATTTCGGTTTATGAATGTTAACTTGATTTTGATTTTTGTATTAAACAATTGTTAATAAATGTTATTTAGTTGTAACTTATTCTATGCATTAATCAATTAAGTTTTAATACGACTTAATAATTAGAAGTCGATTATCCATCTATATATTCAGTCGATAATAGCAAATATAAATATTAAACATCAAATATAATTCTAATATAATGCGAGAGACGTTTATTAAATTATAAAATCAGTTTACAATTAATGAAAACTTGACAAAAAAATTAGTTTTAATGAAATCCGAACAGAAAAGCAATTAGAAATAAATCTAATCCTAAATGGGTTTAATCTTGAAGTGGAGGCCAATGAGCGAGAAGACCAAACACTTGAGGTCCTGAACTAAATAGTAGAAACACCGCAGACCTTCCGTGTCTTTACTCTGATTCACGTCCACAAGCGATCCGATCTTACTTGTGGTGAAACTGATGTGTTCGTCGCCGATCACGATCTCGAGCTCCTGTCGGCCGATGCGGTCCGGCTGTGGCCACAGAGCGTCGTCCTCTTGCATGATCTCCGAGTCCTCGATGACGCGCTTCAGCTCTTCCATCACACACTTGTGAACGTACGCCTCCTTTCGAATCATTGTGTCGTTCTTGTAGTTCGAGTTATTCGCGTAACGCATTTTGCCTGCAATCGTGTCAAACGTCAATCATGTCATGTCAACACAATTCACTCAATTCAATACAATTAACTACAACTCATCGCCGCTTACCGTCGGGTCTGAACTCGAATTCGAGAAATTCGTGGCCAAACTTTCCTTTGTGTCCGACATAATAACGCAAATAGAAGTCCTTCCCCGACATGTGAGCCATATTTTCAGTTCAATTAATTCACAATTAATGTCTAATTAATCAACATTTGTATGAATTCATGAATGAAATCGTGTTTCTGTATAACAATGGCTGACTATAGGGGTCGACGTATAACTGACGTTAGGGGTCGACGCCGTTATAAACGCTTAACTAATTATTAAATGGTTTAAAGCATACAAAATTATACTGACAATTGTGAGTTTATTATATACATTTATTATATTTCATATACATGTATATGAAATATATATTAAATATATTCTGTTTCAAATGCATTTAATTGTATGCTTCAATTAAATAACTAAAAGTTTTAACTTAAAATAAATAAATATTTTTACTTTTAAAAATACTGAACGCTCGACAATCCAGGATTAGTTGAGTGGTGACACTCAGAGAACTCGCAAATGCTGGACAGTTGTTCAGAGATAACACTAACATTTTACCTGAATTTTTAAACTTATTTAATGAAATTTTATACCCTCTTATTTTATATCTTATTATCTCTAATAAGATATATTTTTTAAATTTCTAAAAATTCCGTAACAATAATTTTTTGTGCGATTAAAAACTGAAATCGCTTATCACCAAAGTTTTAATAAATCAAAATTAATACAATAACACGAGTTTAGTTTATGATTGCTTAACACGGATGAATAATTTATGCACTCTAACAACACTATGATAGCCCACTAACTATTTGCGAAAAACACATTATGCTATGTTGACTATCGCAGTGGTTTTAGGGTACAATTTATGAACAGTCTAGTATTAAAACCATTGCATGGTTCCTAAAAAGCCGTTTATTAAATAAATTTAAACAAATCTATCTGCAAAATATAATTTAATTTCAAATCTGCTAAATGTGTAAAAAATGTACTAAATTTATAAAATACTTTAAATTAGAGATTTTCAGCATCAATTATATTAACAATTGATAAATAAAATACAAGGGTTTTTAACTTAGCCATCAAATAAAATTGAAAATTTAATTAAGAAAATTAAGTTAGAATTGAAAAGAAGCAGTTAAACATTTGCGTAATGAAAAATGTTAAGATCAACATAGAAAAGATGGAAACGCTTCCGATAATTGTGAATAAACTTTATATTATGGGATTAAAATGATAATTGTTTTAATTTTAGATATATATTTCATAAAAGTCATTAAATATAGTTTTAATGATTTTTATTTCACGTGCGCTATTTTTTTTAAAATTTTTAATTTTAACTTTTTATTTTAATTATATATATTATTTATTTTTTAAACTGTTTATTCAGATTAAATCTTGGAATAGCCATAATTCCATAGAATTCAAATTCACTTTTTTATGAATGAATTTTTTCTCTTAAAAATAGTTATCGAGAGAATTGTATGGTAATCTAACCAAAATAGCTGCGTATCACATGCACTTTCATTGTTACACTGTTTTTCTAAACATTTGGTTAACCTTGCTTTTTATAAAATTTGAACAGAGTATCAGTATATATGCTCCACTGATCAGATAGTTTTCAAATATAAATGTATGGCAGAGAACAATCAAGTTATATCTAATTTACAAATATGTTGACCAACACAATACATTTTTGACAAATTAATATTTTTAGGTAAAAACCTTGAGTTAAGAATAGTTTAAGCATCTCAGGATAACTTATACTTTATTTTTACTTCTGATTGCAAGTATTTCAAGGTTTAGCTCGTAATTTTTTTCTTAACTTAATTTTTAAATCTAAGCAACATTTAAACATTTTGGTTTTGTGCGCCAATTTGATATAAATTAATTTTAATAGCTAAGGCTTTACTTTCAAAGTTTTATTTCGACATAAAGTTTAATATCTATATCTCATTTATGTTATTTTCAGATAAAGTTGTGGTCTATTAGTGTTACACTAACACGCTATCATTAATTTGATGGATTTTGAGTGTTTGAATCACTTTATTTAAAATTAATTAATTGTAAGTAATTTATTAAATTTAATGATATTTTTTACTTAATAGTTTGCAAATGTGTAAATAAATTATACATATTTATATTAGTAATATATATAAATACTTATATATTTTTTAAATATATTTTAATTTTTCTTATTATTTATATTTTTTATTTTCTCTTAATTTCATTTAACATTAATAATATTTTACTAAAACACATAAATTATTCAATTGTTGAACGTTAAAATTATTCTTAAATTATTTTATTTAAAATCAATATAACCATAAAAATTTAATTATTGGTATTAAATGAATAAATTATTGGTTAATGTATAATATATTAACGAATGTTAGTAGGAATTTATGCCTAACAGTTTACTAACGTTAGTAAAACGGTTTTAATATAACTTTCTTGAATTTATAATTATTTGACAAGTGATTTGATTTGAATTAAATGTAAACTAACGTTTAAAAATTTACTAATTCTTGTTATTAATCGTAAAAACTAATTTTTACATAAGTAAATTTAAAACATTTACATAAATACATTACACATACATTAAATACATAGATTATAAGAAATTTTATACATAGAATTAATTAGAAATTTTCTAATAAATATTTGTTTAATATAGATTTGAAATATTCTTTGCAAATAATAATTTAATAGTTTAGACTTTTAGACTGTTTAAAAATATCAATATTCAAAAAACTTTCTTAGAACACGTGTTATGCAAATAACTATGTTATTTAAATAATTAAAATTTTGTATATCCCTAATAAAAAATGACAAAAATTCTAAAATTCTAAAATTTCTAAATTATAATGTACTTATAATTCTATAAATATTTTTATAAAGACCTCGTAAAGCAGCTGTTAAGTGATGTGTGATATATGTATGTGATATCTGCCAAAATAATAAGTGTTTGTCGCAAAATATTGCTTCTCTCTCTCTCTCTCTCTCACTCACTCACTCTCACTTTCTCTCTCACTCTCACTCACATACACATCACTTCTTAAAATTTATTTCTTTGTAATTATTACTGATAAAATGTTAGTGTCTATATATATATGTAGAAGTGTCTGATACTTAAATAAAATTTATATGAACTATTATTTAATATAAGAAAAAATAGTTAATGATAAAATATTATCTTCGAGTTTACTGATAACGTATGTTTGATATTGAAAATTGATTTATTAAAATTTAACCGATAACAGAATAAATAGTGACAACTTTTATTTAGAGTTGACTCTCCTAAATGCAGATCAATGGCTAATTATTGATTTACTTGTAATTGTAATAAAGATATTAATATGCAATAGTTATCATTTTAAACTTGTTGTATTTACATATTCACTAATTTTCTTAAAAGGTATGTTTTCAAATTTTTAATCACATGTTTACAATAATATTTAGTTGATAAAAATAATTCTCAAACTTTCAGATGACTCGTTAAAATATTTTAAGGTTATCCGTTTAAGTATTAGCGCATGTCTTGCTTTATAATTAGATGATGTAAAATGCAAATCGAAAATTCAGCTTAAATATTGTACTCTCAATTTTCTCACAGCTATAAAATATGTTGTATTCAATTGAAAGTATAAGCAAAAAGAGATTTTATTATTTAAATTCATTTTTAAGTAATCAGTG
>JAQIYA010001280.1:0-13639 GCA_034699355.1 Microtritia minima | reverse complement strand
CTTGCAGTGATTTATAGTAAAAATGCGATCAAATAATATAAGGATTCGCGACTAAACTCTGTCTAATAGCATAATAAGTTTCGGCAATTTTCTTGGGATTAAATAACAGTGTGTAAAATTAGATTAATATGCATTTTATAAAGAAATTATTGCACATAAATAATTATGCTTTACCTTAATTACTAATGATAATTAAAAAGTAAATAAAACGTAAACATGAAAATATAATTCAATAATTAATAAACAATATTTCAAAACTAAAAATAGATTATACAATAATGATGGAATAAAATTCGATTTTAAAATAAAATTTTTGATATATATATTTGACAATTTTTAAAAGTATTTTGTGGTTATTATTTTCTTCTTTAACTTTAGTTTTTTGATTTATAGATTGATGTTCGCATGATTGTAACTACAATTTAATAATTAAACAATTTTTGTTTAAACTGATCAAATTAAGTTAAAATAATTAATTTTATTAAAACCATGTTTTTTATAAATTATAAAAACTTAATTTCTGTTCTTTTGTATTAAAAAAGCATATTTTCTTTCTATAACAAAAAAACTCGGTTTGCATTACTTCCACATAATTTCATCGAAAGCCATTTTTTCCCCAAAATTCAATTTACAAAAATTTTCATCTATTTTTATATATTTTGTTTTCTTATAGATATATTTTTTTCTCAACATTTCACTTCATAAGATCATTCAAAATTCAATTTGTTTTATAAAATATATTTTGCCTTTGCTTAAAATATTCGTGGATATGCTATCATTTAAATTCATCATATCTATCCTCTTCAAGAATTATACGAAATACATTATTTAATTTAAAATCAAGAACTATGCATTTATAATATTCATAGAACAACTTATTAAAAGTAAATTTTAAAGTTAAAACTTAAAAATTAACATATCCTGAATAACTATTATTGTTTAAATTATTAATATTTAGACAAAAATATTTCTAAAGCTTTTATGACTACACTTAATCAGTGATATGACTTTTATTGCTCAATAAGTGTGTTCGAAATGTATTCAAAATAATAAATAGTGATAATAACAAGACAACAAAATGTGCTCTAACGGTATAAAATATTTTGCCAAAACATTAAAATAAAATAATTGGTTAAAAATATTATAATGAATTAAAATTTTCCTGAGATTTGATACTATTTTTTATTGAATTGCATTCAAGCGAACTAAAAACCACAATCAATCTTTGAAACGCTGCGGACTTTTCTGAACTTCTATTTTTCTTTCATTTTTTTATTCCTTTACTTCTAACCGTATTACTTCTCTATGCCTAACTTTCTTCTTTTCGCTCTTTGCTGTATCTCTCTCTCCCACCCTCGAAGACGCTCTCTTTCTCTCTCTGAATTTGCTAGCTTTATAGGTATTTAGACTACTTTACTTCCATCAATTCATTCGCCGTTAATTGTAAGTGAATTCTGTTTAGTTATTTGAAAGGAAAAAGCAAATCGAATCCAATTTTATGCTCAATATAATCAGGTAATGGGGATTTTTAATAACTTTTAATAAATTTTAAAACATTTTAAATCAATGCATAAATTCTTGAATTACTGAGTAGAATACAATTATAGTACACGAGTATAATTTTATTAACGACACAAAACTAGTGAATAGAAATAAAATATGTAATTAAGAAAGTAAGCGGAATTAAAATCTTTATAATTATATATGTATATGGAATTGGAATCGATATTTAGGTTAAACAAACTTCCGATGAAATTCCATAAAATCTTTTTGTTACTTTAAAAATTTTCTCTGTTTTCGGACATTATATATATATTATATATTAATATACATTTATAATACACTTGTATATACTTTATACAATGTAATACTATATGTAGACTAAATTCTCTTATGAAATATATTAATCCTGGTATATATATGTTTATATATACATGTGACCAAATTCTCGCGACATTTGCATTATACTATTTAACGCATGCAATGCTTCAGATAAGTTATTTAAAAACTAGCTTCAGGCGCAGATGACTTTAATCAATAAGCTGATGATAAAATACTCTTCAAATACTTGCAACACCGATGTCTGAAAATTATGTTTATAATTCAATATATCTAATGGTTGCTATAATATTGGGAACAGTTTTATGAAAGTTAAAACTGTATTTTATAACTTATATTTTAATTTAATTTAAAATTAAAATAAAATAAAACACCGTATAGACAGTGAAATATTATTAAAAGTATTATGAATTATGTATTATATTAAAACAATGAGTAAATATAGAATTCCATATATAATAATACATAACATACATTTCAACCCCGTTATGGTAAACAAGTCTTCGCAAAAAATCGTTCAAAATAACGGAAGAGCAAAATAATCAAATTATAGATTTATTTGATTCAGTGTCCGAAACAAAACTTTCCTTTTGTTAAATGCAAGTATTTAGTGTAACGAGTTTGAACTGCAACTAATTTCAAGTTAAATTATCCATTCAGCTAAAAACGAAATTTAACATTTAAATCGCAATTTCATGTTTAATATATCTAAAGAGATGCGTCAATTGATTTTAGAAAATTGTTAAAATTAAATGTAAAGTTTAATAGTCTTTTGAAAGAATTTGATAATATAAGAAACTTGGAATCTTATCTTTAGCTCTGAAAAAACATTAAATGAATTATATTTTAATTTTATTAAACAATGTTAAAGTAAATTATTAAATGATTTAATTATAATACTTATAAAACTTTAAAACAATTTAAATGCATTTTTACAATTAAAAGTTAAAGTTCAATGTAATTTAAATACAAATCTAGATTAAATCTAAATATATTATAAATACATTATATTGAAGCGTCTTAAAAATTATACAGCAATCAATTTTAAAAAATTAAAAATGGTTAAGTTTTAATAAAACTAAATCCTTAAAATTCTGCAAAAGAAATAATTTAATAGAAATAGTTTCACACACAAAAAAGCAATTATTTCGACAACAGTATAGCGCACTACAACACAATACTTTAGTCGTCACATATTTTTCTAGTGCATTAATTTTAAACGTAAAAACGGAAAACGAACGGAAAGCACAATAATTAATAATTCAATTTGAAAATTATTCATGCATTATTACGCACACTATTATTTTAAATGTAAAATAGAATAAAAAGATAAGAAAAAATACTGAAAAAGAGAGAGTAAGTGTGTGTGTGTGTGTGTGTGTGTGTGTGAGAGAGAGAGAGAGAGAGAGAGAGAGAGAGAGAGAGAGAGAGAGAGAGAGACTAAATTAAAACAGAAAAATAAAAAGAAAAATTAATATGCACTCACTTTTCCGCTTGCATTGCATTAACTTGTGTTTTATAATGTAACCAAAATGTTTTATATAACAACCAAACATCAGTTAACAATAAGTTTACTGAACACAGAATATAATCTCTAAATCCTATTATGATAATAAACTTTGTGTTAGTAAATCATATAGTTATGGAAAAATTCATTTATTATGGAAGACCTATGTTCAAATTTATTTTGTTTAATTTTACTAGAGTTCTAAAGACAATGCTTTGCTTACAAATATTTATAATTGCTATTTAAAAAATTAATTTTAATAATTAAAATTTTTAAATATTTTTATTTATGAAACACATTTTATGAATTTTAATTTATCTTTTTTATACATATGTTTATTTTCAGGTCATTAATATAGAATGTATTTCAAGATATAATATTTTCAAAAATAATTATACAAATGGAATGATCTTTTGAAAGACTATATTTATGAAAAAATATTCAAAATTTAAAATAATTTAATAGTATTTAAAATATATTTCATTTAAAGTTTATGTAAAAGCATTCATTCTTTATTATTAACAATTTTTCATATTAATATCATGATAATAAATAATATATAAAACAATAACATTTATAATTTTTAATATATTCTAATTAAATAACTAAATTAAAATTTCATAAATATACAAATAATTAATATATAATTTTTAAATTTGTTGTAAACTAATGTTTTACTACAAACAAATTATGAAATCATTATTAAGATAAATATTAAATACATATATATCATCTAAACTTCTTAAATATTAGGTTTTGATTTTTTCATAAATAAACACAAAACATTAATATTTTTGTAAATGAATTTGATTAATATAATTACATAAAATACATAATTTTAATAATATTTACTTAACATTATAAAATTTTCAACATTAATGAAACAAAAGAGATATTTGAAGTTTTCGCTTATCTAAAGCGAGTATCTTTAAAATTTTTTGGTCATTTTAAATCAGGTCTTATAGCGTTTACAAAATAGCAAATTTTGTCAATTTAAGTACAGGTCACAAATTCAGATTTATCTGATCGTGATGTGTTTAACAATAACACCGGATAAAGAAGAAAAGCTTCAATTCATTATTGAAAATAAAAAGATAACGCTGAATGTACTGCCCGTACAGAATTTGAAGGCAATAAAAGTTTTTTTATTTATTTTTTATTTTTGAATTCATTTGCTTTTCAAATATATAATATATCAATACTATGTGGGAATACACTAACCACTCATATCATCAAAATTTGTATTCATATCATCATCTAATACATAATAATAATAAGAATAGCATAAATATTGTATGAATCGCAAACTTACTTATTATTTATAACATATTTGTTATGCAATATTACCAATTTTCTATATAGTAATGATGCGTTGTTTTTTCTAAATCATTATCACAATAAAATTAGTAAAACATGTAATAATGAATATATAGCACAATGCGTTTTTGTATTAATCAATTTTGAACTTATTTACAAAATTTTATTTAATTGTATTATTTTTAACAATTTATAAAATAAAAGTTAAATTATTATTATAAATTTTAGCTTATTATAAAACAATTAGATGATCATTAATCATATTTTATTTTTTACTAACATTAAAACATGTTATTTGTAAACATTGAATATACGTGACGATCTAAAAGTAGAATACAAATGTTATTTAAACTAAATAAAAAAATATAAAAATCAATAATTTATCATTTATTTCATTATAAAATTATAGGTATTATTTAAATATTGTATTATTGTAATTGTACATATTATTTACATTATATATGTATATTATATGTATTAAATATATATTGAAGTCACTTTAAAATTGCTATAAATTTTTACAAATCAATTTAAACCTTTAGTAAATGTTTAAATTTAATATAACTAATAAATGATTATCTTAATTATACGAATACATATTCAGATTATTTATTAAATTGAATTTTCACAATTTTTGTGTAACGATAGATATAGATATTAGATTCAATCAATCTTTTTCTTTAAACATGTTTAATCTAATAACTTATCGAATGGGTTTTTATTTATTATACATTCTGCGATAGAGTTTAAATTAGTTAATGTAATTTCATATCACGCACTCCCACAGAATATTATCAAAAAGTCAAATATGATAAATTTGCAATAAAAATACCCGAAGGCAATAATCTCACTAATTTTATTATACAATTAGTATTATTTAATTATCAAAAAAAATCGGATCCAAAGATCTATAAGTTTAATTTGTATGCATTGTTTAATACTAATGTGAGTCCTATTGCAATGATTAATGCAAAATAACTTAAATAAATTACTCCGAATATTGTATTTAATTTAACTTTTATAATAAACTTTTATTTTATAAATTTACAATTATTAACTATTCTATTCCAAATTTAAAAGCTAACATTTAGTTTTTATAGTTATAACATAACAATACTGGTTCAACATTTTAATAAAGAAAGAATGTGTTGATCTATAATTGTTAAAGGATTCTTAAGGTGTCAGTGCAGGCAAAGTCATAAATCATATACAGATTGTTTACTGAATTATAGGAATTGGATTGAAGCAGTTAAGCATTGAACCGGTTTTAAGTCAATAAATAAATATGAATATAACGGTATAGCGCTGTCAAGTATAGTTGTGTATATGTTGGTTCAAAACCGGTTAACTGCTTCAATCCAATTCCTATTACTCAGCAAACAATCTGTATATTTAAAATATAACATATTGGTATCAAATTCAGATAATTGTTCATAATTTAAATATTTTAAAACATATACGTATTTTATGAGTTATACCAGTATTAGAAGTATGGGCATTTCTAAAAATTATTATTATTATTATTCTAAAAAAATTATTATATTGTTATTATCTTAATTCAAAATTTGAATAAATCTCTGTATTTTAAAGTGTCTGATAATAAAGCTTTGTATTGATTAATAAAATTGTATACATCAAAATGTAAAGTACAAAAAAAGTTTTTTCAACTCAAAATTTTCAATTTTACAAAACTTTTTTATAAAACAATTTTACAAATGCTGAACTGCGGCACAAATTGAATTCATACTTTTCTTTTTCAGAATTTTAGCTTTATATTATAATATTTTACTTTTAGGATGAGCTACAAAAATAAAACATAATGTAGAGAATATGGACGTTATGAAAGCTTAACAGCTATTCTTCATACAGTAATTGTTTTAAAGCTTACAAATGGAATAATTCATTGTAATAATAACTTAAACCCATATCTAACTATCAAATAAATAATTTAATATCTTCACGTTAAGCAGTTTAATGTTCGTTTCAGATTTGGATTTAAAAAATTTTATATTATATATTAAAATTTCAATAAAACTCTTTTAGTATTAAAATAATTTAAAATCTAAATTTTAGTTCCAAATCATGTAACAATTTTATTTTCCAATATTATAATACTCAAAAATATACATTTTAAGAGCAACTCTATAGTAAAGTTGTACATTCTTAGTAATCTAAGAATCGTTCATTACTTCACATTTATTGATATTGTAAAATAGATATGCAGAATACTGATAGAAAATGCTTTCTTATGGAATGGAATGAAATATTTAACAATAATGTATTGTTATAAAGTATCAAAAATAAAAATTAATATATGCTGCTATTATTCAAAATCAAGTAATGGATTGATATAGAATTGGTAATGAGTTATAAACCGAGGGACGGAATGGTTATGGAATGGTAGACTTCTTTATTGGACTGGAATGAAAATAGAATAAGATCTCTTACACTCCAAATGCCAACAACTAAAATAAATGTACATTATTTAGATTGGTTCAAATATAAAGCAATATGTTTTTGCATTGTTAAGATTTGTTTGTCTATATAAAACTTATCTAACATTAATATCATAGAATTATTATTTTTATATTATTTTAAATACACTTGCAAAACTATTTATTCTATAAAATATTTTTATTTATAAACTTACGTTTTAATTGCATAGCATTTAAACTTTCCGTCTTTGACAATATAAATGTGCGACAGAAACAGTGTTTTTCTTTCATTTAGTATATTATAATGTCGAATCATGTCAAAATCTTCTCAAATACTAGAATTTCCAAAGAGACTACTCGTTATTAGTTTCATTTTAAATGTTACATTTCAAAATTAATTATTAATTTAAAAATGAATTTTATTAGTACTATCAAGTATATGTAAGAAAGTAAAAATTCAAATCAAATAATAATAATAATTTTTATGATAATATGATATTTAAGTTACGCAATGCATCCAATTTTTTTGTTGCTTATATCAAAACTTAATTTAAATAAAGCGTATGACATGATTAAATTTGTAATGATTCGAATCATGGGATTTCTCATTTGAAATTGCTATTAAATAAAATACATATATAAATAAAAATTGTTTCGTTTCAGATTTAAAAAAAATTCAAAATGAAAGACTATGTAATGAAATTTTAAATTAAGTATCATAAGATGGCATTTAATTTAAAGTAGCATAAACTTAAATAAGTAAATAATTAATTAAATCTAAGATCGCGTTTACTTATTTATCTTAAGCTCGCAAACAGTATTTCTAGATTTCAAACTCCAAATCAATCATTAGAAGAAAAAAAAAATACTGAAATTGCTTAGAAGTAAATGAATTGCATGAATATTTAACGAATAAAACTTTTATAAAATCTAATTAACTCAAATAATTCCCTAAATAAAGTTTAGTGCCTTTAAATTTTTTGCGATTAGCAAACATTTAATTTTCTAAGTGCACTGAAATTTAACTTTCATTTAAAGTTTTTAAAAGTTATTTTTTACAAAATTTACTTTAAATTTTACTTTTTTATTTTATTTTATTTTTTACTTTAAATTAGAATTTTTAGAATATATTTTTTAGATAAATATTTATTTTAAATAAATTTAACATAAAATGAATAAAAATAGAGTAAAATTTGTAAAAAGTACAGCTCAAACATATAAATTCAAAATAAGTTTCATAACTTAATATCAAAATTGATTAAAAAAGTCGAGTCGAAGTCACGCTAATGAACATTGCTTTTCGCTTTTCGCTGCATTAGGAATAGTCCGCTTCAGTTGTTTCCATACAAATAGTTATTCCAAAAATTCACACACACTGTAATAATGCAATTCTTATAAAAGAAAACAATATTAAACTTTTGTTCAATACTGACAATAAATACGAAAAGCGAAAAAAAGTGAGAACTAAAAAAACAAAAGTCGAACAAGAGATATATAACTTAATTAGAAACGGAGAAAATATTTCGTGTTTGACAGCGAAATTCTTTAACGTGATTGAGATTTGCGCTGAAATGTGAAGCATAGACAACACAAAATACAACACAAACGTTACATTAGTGGTCAAAACATAAGCAGAACCGAAAGCACACACAAACAGGAAATTTCTCGCAATTATATATTCCGATAGCCATGCAGTAAATTATTGCAATTCAATGCCAGGAATGACAGCAAATTAGTCTCAAGTAATTGAATGGCAAACTAATGTAAGTGTGTTTCAGACCGTATGATCAAACTATCCATTTGTCTCTCAGTCGTTCCCAGTGATGGCTGCAAACAACACGTTTTAGTTCACATAAATTGATAGCTTAATCAGTACTAAATGATTGTCAGTTCGGTTATTTGATATCTTGTTAGCCATCATTAGGACCAACTTTAATACTTTAACTTTCTTTGCTTTTGAATAATTCTGCATTTTGATTACCCCATAGATATATTTTATCAATATTGAAATTATGAAATTATGAAAGCCATGAAATAAAATACTGTAAATTTTAAATTAATATTTTTTCTGTTGACAATGCTATCACTTATTATTTGCTTTTTAAGTCATACTGTAGTGACGATTATTTTACGGAATATAAATTTAAATATTGAAATATTGCAGAGCGCGAGGCATTAATATTTCATTACTAACTGATTTTATGGAGTGTTATAGCTTTTTAATTCTTAAAAGTCTTTCTACCAAATTAGAAATAAAATCGATATCTGAATCTCTTTAGCAACTGTTAAGAATATTAAAAGTAAAATAGGATAAGAGAATAAAAACAAGTGATAACTCAACTGAAAGGATAATTTAGAATTTCTCGTTTGAACTTTAAAGAATATCATATCAGTGTAGGAATGCAAAGAATAAGCCAACAAAACAGTGCAAATGGCATTAAACTCCATCCATTGAATATATCATCTAAAAAGTTATGCATATATATTATATATGAGTCCTCTCTCTATAGCGATACTCCAAGCATTTGCGTGTATGGTATAGTTTGTGTAAGTGAATAGTTAAGCGAAAATCAATGGTTGAAACAAACAAATGTTGACGTTTTGGCTCAATCTTGTAATCCACACAAAACTTTGCTATATCAGTAACCCTAGTATACTACTCAAAGATTATTGCGAAGAATAAGTAAACTTCTATATCTTATATCTTACAACCAATTTTTTCGCCTCCATATAATACGTTTACATAAATAAATTCTTTGATTAAAAATATTATTCTTTGATTAAAAATTATACAAAGTATAAAATTAACAAAAGTTTGGAATAAAAAAAGCATCGAATAAAGTTTTGGAGAATTTAATTAAGAAAACAATATATTCACAGTTACAAACTGCGCCTAAATATTAGACACTTAAATAATTATCTGATTACTCGAAAATAAACAAATCTTATTTAGTCTGATTTTTTTATTTGCAAAATATTGAAAGTTCGTAGAAATGAAATATATACGAAATTTATTTAACATTTTTTGATTTATACTTGACTTACACATGCAAATGTCTTGTTATATAGCAAGACTAAGAAATATTATTCAAATGGAATTGTAATATAAGAAAAACTTTGGACAAAAAAAGTTTAGCAGAGAAACTAAAATAGATTAAGACGTATGCAACATAGTTTTTAAGGAAATGCAAAATATAAAATATTCTTAACTTGACAGGAATAAGTTATTCTTGATATGTTGAGAGTAAATTCAAATCATTCAGAAATAATTATTACATTTTATTAATTTAATTATTAATTTAAAATTAATAATCTGAAGAATTCTTTACAAATTTATCCTTAATTAAATAACGTATAAAATCCTAAAATCAAATTATGATTAAAATCATAATTAAGAAACTTCTTTAAACAAACAGAGACTGAATTAGTTAAATAAATATAATTACAAATTAATATACACGTTAGTATAAATTAAGTTGTAATAAAATTATTTTGAAATAAGTATTCTTTAATACTATACTATTCTTACTAATCTAATAAATTTAAGGATATTATTAAAACAATGTTAATTTATTCAAATCAAATATATTGTAAGTTACTTTTTTGATTATCCTTACATTTATTTAACATATGATTGTGCATAATTTACAAAATAAATATGAAAATTGGCATCAAATAAAAATTTAGTTCTCTCTCTCTTTCTTTCTTTCTCTTTTAAAATTTTCTCAAAATATTTTATAAAACAAAAAATGAGTTAATAGTCCAATGATTTTCCAGAAATATGTTTTTGAGCAATAAACTTATACTAAAATCAATGTTATTAATAAAAATATTTACTGAAATTGCAAGATATGTGAATTTAGAGTTTTGATTCATTTCGCTTTTATAATAAAATGCATTATTAAAATATTAAACCTATGAGATTTGATGCAAACAAAGTAAGCAGAAGTATAACCCGTACACACACTTTAGCTTATAGTAGAATAACTCACAGCAGACACCAACAATTTCTTTATGTAAAAATATAGTAATAGATAAAGTTTATGTATAGATATTAGATATTAGAATGATTGTTTAAAATAATATGATTCATCTAAAGAAACCATAATTTGTTATTTATTTTTAAAAAAAATATTAAGTGCATTATGAAAATAAGGAAATTTTATAATTAAATAATTAAATATTTAATTAAAGGTTTTTAAATTCTTAATAACAATAAAATTTATTTTTTAAATATCTTTCTATTTAAATAATTTTATATTATTTTATTTAAATGATAAAATATGACTGACTTTGTTAATTTTATAAGTAAAAATATGCACAGAATCGAAACTCGACTATAGAGGAAATGCCAAATACTGCAAAAAAAATTCAAACTCGTAAACATTATTCTTATAATGCATGCCTTAAGGAGTCCACATTTATGTGACACAATCGATTCTTCCATTTATCATTTGAATTAGGAATTATTAAAGCAGCGGAACTTATAACTGGCTTACTTTGAATTAAACATCAAAAGCGAAGTAACGTTCATGATTCAACATTTTAAGCAAAGATGGCATACATCGAAATCGTTATTCTAAGTCGAAAGAAGTGACAACAGTAAAGAAGAAAAATTTTCACGCTGTGCCTCGAATGATGATAATAATAATATTGTAAATTAAAATTTATTTGACATCAATATATAAAAATATAAAAAGAAAACTTTGTAATAAATGTCTAGATTTGTTAGATTAAAAGGATTTCTAAAATATTTCTAAATTAATTATAAATGAAAATTGTTATGAATGTACAGAATTCTGAATATTAACAATTCAATGGGCTTCAAAATATAACTTACTTTATCTAAAATATTCAACAGATAGTGTTTAAAAATTAAACACACAATATGTTCAGAATATAGATTATATATTATTAATAAATAAAATATAAATTATATATATATGGTCTTTGCTTTTAAAATAATATCCTCTCAAAATAATTTTAGAAATTTTATTTATATAATAAAAAATAATTTGAAATTTACTTCATATAAATAATTATGAAAATATTTTAGATTAATGAGCAAAATAAATAGATTTTGATTATATTTTTAATTTAATTATATTAAACAAAAGAAAGAAAAAGAAAAAATTAAAAAAAAATTAAAATAAACATTTTTTCTAAAACAACTTCTTTCTCAAAAAATAGATAGCAATTTATTATGCAAAAAGTCATTTAAGTTAAAGATTTAAACAAACAGAAAACGTTGCCTAAATTAACCAAAAAAAATTAATATAAGTAGTAAATAAAATGATTAAAATTTTAAAATATTAAAAGTGCGATTAAAATAACATGAAATTGTTGTGTTAAATTTTAAAATAAACTTTTAATAAAAAAATAAATAACAGTTTTTAATTTTAATTGTTTTTGAAAATTAAAATAATGCATTATTCAACAATAAATAGAGACTGAAATAATAAGTGAGAAAATTATATTATTGAAATAATAACTTTTTATAGAAGAAAAGCAGCGGCAAAAAATGCTAGTTTTTATTCATAATAATATCACATGAGGCGTATCTCTTCAATGATTCTTAACAATCTTCTTGATGTAAACATATATTGCCCACATTTATACTGGCCTAATGCCCAGTAAAGGATATCTTTGGCGTCAAAAAAGTTTAGTAAAATGAGTATTATTTTGATGGTCATTCGTATTTTTCTCTTGTGTTGGGAAAAGAGAGGCCGACATTTAGATTACATAAAAGAAAAATTCTCCATAAAAAACTTAGATTGCAAACAACACTATCAAAAACAGAAAAATGTTTAAAATCAATTCTAAACTAAGCTAAACTAGTTTTCAATTATTGAAAATTTTAAGTCAATATTCTTTGTTAAAGAAATCAATTTTAAGTGTTAAAATGATATATAGATATTTATTAAACAGATGGGCAATTATGAAGAGTACTCGGTATATACGGTCTGTACTTAACTTTGATGGCATTTATCAGTGAATGAAAATAAGTTGTGTGAGTAGAAAAAATAGATAGCGGGTTAAACTGATTGTCATTTTTATAATCAATTATGGGTCCGTATATAATATTATTTTAGTGAATTAATGCCTGAAAGCCAACGAATGCTGTCAAGAATTTTCATTTTATTAGTGCTTTAATGAGAGAATTTAATACTGTTTTGCATAGCAGAAAATAAGGATAAAACTTTAAAGTACAATAGCAACTAAGTGGTTAAAAGAGAAGCGCTGTTAATAACATAAATTGTATATTTTGCAGACGAAATGACTGCCTAAATGGCGGCAAATATGCAAATATACGCAATGTTACAGATAATACATATAAGAGCTGCTCATTAAAGGAATTGACATTAGATATGCGTTTGTGAGTGACAAAAGTCATTTAAGTCTCTCTATCTCTGACGTCATATAATGACTGGCCATTACTTCAACTAAATTCTGGTGTACACTACAGAATAATAGAGAAGATAAATTAAAATACAATGAAAGTAAGTGAGAAGAGAGTGTGTGTTTGTGAGAGTGAGTGAGA
>JAQIYA010001279.1:0-13659 GCA_034699355.1 Microtritia minima | reverse complement strand
TATATAGATATATAGATATATAGAAAATAAAAAAATGTTAAAACATTATTTATTAATTTAATGCTCTATTATAGCGAAGTTCGAGATTGAGCATCAAATCTATTATAGTTTTTTTTTTAAATTAAATAATAATTATTTATTCGAATAATTGTTAAGCTTCGATAAGATCAAACATAAAAATGATTTTATAACAAAATAATATAAATTTAATATATTTAATGTCATAATACATAGATATACTTCCATATGTAGATATCAATTTTTACAATACTAAACTAAATGTTTAAATTTTAAAATTAATCTTTTATTAAAAAATGTATATACAGATCTATAAATCTAATTAAATTATATGAACGCTGGTTAGAATTAAATTTGGGAATGTAATGGAATTAAATCATTATTAAATAAGACCAAAAGGGAAAAATTTGAAAAAGGATGACGAAACGAACTTTATTATGAAATTTATTAATTAAATAAATTATTTTAAAATAAATCTCATTTAATAATAATATATATTCACTTATTTCTTTCATATAATAAATTTTTTGACTTTAAATTCATTCGTATACCATTTATTAATTCAGATTATTATCACCAAATGTTAGTTCAAACTTTATCATACAATATTTTCATAAAATTAAGTTTAAATATTAAATGTTTTTTAAAAAATTAATTTTTATTTATATAAAATTTAATGGTTTTGCTTTTGTTCAGTTTGTATTTAATTAACTTTGATATTTTTAAAAATGTTTTACAGTAAATATGCTTATAAAATATCTAAAATTTTAAATAATTTTTCATATTTTAAATTCTAATAAATTGTTATTTATTCATTAATTTATTAATTTTATACCTTTATATGAATATATATTAATTAATTCTTGACAAAATATGAGTTGTGATAGACTTGCTATGATATGAGATGCGCTCAAGTCGTGCTAAATGTGAGTCTCGAGTCAAGCGTAACATTAGTGTGAGTGTCATGTAATACTTAAAAGGGGGCAGTTTTTAGTGAGTTTTGCGTGAAAGTGTCACTATTTTGTTGGTCACGATTACTCGACTGTTATTGATTCAAATCAGTACCAAATGGAAGACTACGAGAGAGTGATTTTAGTGAAGTCCGATGTGTTCATCTATAAGATTCCGCCGCTCACCACAAACAGAGCGCATCGGTATGTGAGCTGAACGACAGCATATCTCTGTATTGACTGTTGTGTTGGCAGAGCCGCCGACTGGAAACTGGACGCTCCCGACTGGAACGGCCGACTGCGGGTCGTGGCGAAGGGCAAGCAGTGTATTCTCAAGTTGGAGGAGAAGGCCAGCGGTCAGCTGTTCGGCAAGTGTCCCATCGATACCTATCCCGGAATCGCCATCGAGTCGGTGTCCGACTCGAGCCGCTATTTCGTGGTGAGACTGCAGGACGACAACGGAAGAAACGCGTTCATCGGTATCGGCTTTTCGGATCGCGGCGACAGTTTCGACCTAAACGTTGCCCTTCAGGACCACTTCAAGTATGCCTCACGTGTTTCATGCCTTTTATGCCTCAATTATTGTCTGTTTGATAGACTCGTGCAGAAAGAGGAGCAAATCGAAAACGAACCGCAATCACAAGAACCGAAATTGGATTTGGGTTTCAAAGAGGGACAGACTATTAAAGTCAATCTCAACATTGCTGTAAGTAACAGACGTGCACTTAGTTTTGTTTAGACTCAGGTTTGTTGTATCGATAGAAAAAGAGCGGACCGACGGGTCAATCGAGTCGACCCAAAGCAAAGCCAATGGCCGCCGGTAGTGGTCTAGCAGGTCTGTTACCGCCACCCCCTAGTGGCGCAAAGATTGGCGCTCCGAACGTTGCCGTCAAACCCATTGCGAGCACTGTTATCAACTCCAAGCAAAACGATTCCCCAATCAATTGGTCGGAAGCCTCTCAACCAACTGCTGACGATTTGCTATTAGATCTAAATTCCTTAAACATCGATCCGTCAGTAAATACAAACCCCAATAAATCAAATCATTTAATGTCCAACAATGACTTGTGGTCGGACTTTGAATCTAATACTGAAAAGTTAGCTTCGGTTAAACAAGAATCTAATCCGTGGACGCAATTTTAATGGAGTCTTGATTATCGCATTGATTTGCACACAAGTTATGATCCGGTAATTTGCAATTAAATAAATAATTTGCAATTGAAATGCAGTAAAAAAACAAATTTTTATGTTTGAATTCTATAAAAAGTATATAATCGTTAACTTATAATTGATTGCTTAATCACCGGTTATTTATTTTGTTGCTGAAAGTCATTCGTTACAACTTTACTCAACGAACTCATATAATGTACATTAAATTTAGTAATTTATTTTCTTAATAATATAAATATTATGCTCTCATTTTACATTTGTATTTTTGGTTAGGTATTCAATAAGACAAAGTATGTTTATTATTCATTTTCAAACTTTTAGAAATTATTAACATTTAAGTGAATCTGAAATAGTATAAGGAATTCGGAATAAGGACTATGAGGAAAATGAATAAAGAAAATATTGTATGTTCCAAAAAATTATTGAATTTTTGTAAACTTATTTAAATAATACCTATACTCGATTATTTAAGGATTATTTGGGATTTACGTTTACTATTTTTTTTAAAAATAATTTTCAGCATTTATATATTCGCCTAATAATTTTAATTTTGTAATTTGAAAGTTGCTGTTTTAAAATTTTTGACACTTAATAATTTATTTCTTAATAATTATTGCCATTAAATTAACAGATTTTTATTTAGTCGTTTAAATAATTTAAATTCATTTCATTATATCATAAGAAACCCAATTATTCTTATCATAAATAAGTAATAAGAATATATTGGAACTTATATTATTTGAAACTTGAAGTTTATTATTTAAATACAAGATAAATAATTTCTGGAAAGTTTTAGATTGAATGTATAAATACTTTAAGCATTAAAAAGTAAATAAAACCATTTTAAAAAATGATTAAAGTAAAAATTATTTTTAAAATTATGTAAACTCCATCTATCATTGTTTATGTTAGACGTATACATATAAATATTAATCGTAATATAAAGTTGTATACACAAAAAATCCTTTAAATTCAAATTGTTTTATTTAAAGACAATTTGTGTGATTAGATAATAAATTGTTGCTCTCATGTTATTATTATGATAAAAGTTTGGAGTTTCTTCCTTATTTTGGGAATTTATTTGCAAATAATAATAAATATCAATTGTATTGGAGAAAAGTTCTGTTTAATATTTCAATTAAACTGAAAATTTAATTGATATTATCGATAATATTTTAATACCTTTAGGCAACTTTACATTAGCACCCAAAAGAACTTCTCTTCTTGGACTAAAGATTAAGGTCAGACCAATGTGTGACTTTGTTTACTTTTTATATTGAACCACGAACTTGAATGAAATCATTTTATTAAATATTAGAAATTTGTTTTCTTCACAAAATTATCTTTAATGTAAAAAATATATTTTTAGTCAATTAATAAGATTTAAACATTATTGCGTGCTTCTAAAAACCAAAAGAGCTTTATCTCGATGGTATTGAAAAGTTTTGCCAAACATTGTCTGATGTCATCGACGACAATGGCATCTGACTTTAAAGATTGACTTATTACAGTTTCATTAATTAATTTAAATATTGGCCTGAAATTAATTAACTTATGTTAATTGATATTTTCTTAAATTAATAAAAATTTATAAATATCGGCTAGAAGTTATTCCTTAAGCCAATATAGGGTTAGATATAAACAAAATAATTTTTACTTTTATGCAACATAATTATTATGCTCTATTATAAGCTGATTTTCACATTTTTTCGTTATACACATACATTAACTAAATAATAATTTTGTATTTTTTGAGCGCTCGTGATTAATACTTTAATATTGGTTTTAAAGTGTAAATCGCCACTTTTAATTTAATAAATTAAAAAATTTATTTTCAACATGCATGTTGAATTTTAGAAAAACATTACTATTTTTTAATCATTTATGTTGAACTATATATATATATATATATAAATTAAAATAGAAAACTATTCTTAATTATTAAAAAATTTCAATTAATGTCAAATTTTGTCGAAGCATTTTATTTATATAATTAGGACTGTTTAGGTAATGATAGGTTTAGCTAAGTTATGGTTAATTTAGTTTTGGTTAGAATGTCAGGTTAGGTTAAATTAGGGTAAGTTTATTAAAGTATATTTAGGTAGAATTTTCTACTTTATAAATGCGGTGTCACTCCCGAAATAAGAAACAAAGGCATGTGTTGTCAACAAATACCATTCTGTTATAATTTTTGACCACAAAGATGTTAATGGATGTGATATTCCGTATAAGTTTCCACATGTTCTTATGAACAAAACTAATAGTTTAGCATTGTTCTAAATTTAGCATTTAGTAAATCTAATAAATTTAAAATAATTTTTTAAATTCCATAACAATACTTTAAAATATATGTAAAACGAGAAGCGAAGCAAAACAAGCGCTAATACAACACTAAAGTTTTAATAAATTTAAATAAACACGAAAGCACGAACTAAGTTACAGCTAATATAGTTATTTAAAATTTTTAAATATATTTATATTATAATATATAATATAATTTATACCTACATTTGATGTACCAACAAGTTTATTCTTTATACTGCCTATAATCCTAATGCATTTTTCTTGAGTGTTCATTTCATTATATCTCGTTATTCAACTCACATAAATTTATATTATTTAAACTCATTTTTATTTATAAGTTGCAGTTAAGTTTATCTTTTATCATTATCTTTCAAGTAATATAATGATTAAATAAAGCGATATTAAACAATGTTTCTATTTGTAAAAGTATTATACAGAAAAGTGGGGCAATCGGTAAATTAATTTATTTAAAAATAAAGATGGTTACAGTGTATTCACAATAAAAAGCATACTGGAATTGCATAATAACTTATTCAATTCACCACATCTTAATTACATTTCTAACAAAAATAATTTACATAATAAAACTTTTATCATAATTTTTAAAAATAACTTATTCGAAATGTATCAAAGATAATAACTTTATATTATAGATTTTTATTAGAATAAGTAATAATAGCAAAGTAGTATAATTAGTAAAATAATTATCGCTAATTTATAAAGTTTTCACTCTTTTTCATTAATGCTTAAGATAACAAGTCTAACGGTGTACATGAAGGCAAAAAAGCCTACCATAACAAAACAATTTGCTAATGCGTTACCAAAAAAGCCATTTCCTTGATTACCAGCTCTTAGACCTGAGCGAAGAGAATTTCCTAATTCAGTGACGCGATCGCTGACACTTATTGAATCGATTGATTGCTGTTTACGTAGATTTTCTTTAATCTCCTATGAAATATAGAATATTTTAAAATTAAATAAATTTTATTTATTATATTCTGACTAAAATATATATAGCAATTCGATTAATGTATATAATGTTTATTAAAAGTTCTTCTAGTATTTAATTTAAATATATTTACTTTTGTTTTAAAGGTTTATATGAATTAATTTAAGTTATTATTAATAATTTATAAATCAATTTTTTAAATGAGCAAATATCTGAAACTTCGCTTTTTGACCAAAAATTGAAATTTAAAATTATCGCTACATTAAAGAAATTTCTAGTTTAGAAATTTGACGTTAAGTTTTTCTAAATATTAATCTAAGAAATATATAATCAAATACTGTAATTTAAATTTTTCAACTATTAATTATTATGTCATTTAAAATCTGTTCATTTACAAAAAAAAGTAAGAGTAATTCTTTCTTTCAATAAGAGTAATTTAATCAAAGACAACAATTTTGTTTGATGAGTTGCGAAAGTGTGAAAGTACTTATTTCTACTTAGACCGCAATAACGCGTCAGACCTCAACAATATCCGGGAACAGATCATTGAACACTTTATTTTTAATGTTAAACTCCCAGCTCTGTCTCGCCAGCAATCTTTTCTCGTAGTCGCTCGTTTCGATGCTACCCATTGTGGGATTCTTTTCGCACATAAAACTTAGAAGTGCTGTTAAAATAGTGGACACACTCCACGCCGGGTTCCACGTGTCGGGATGATAGTCGCCTGCATTGATAATGTTATTAATTCAAGTCATTCAATCAACGAAAATAATTCGTTACTTATGCTTAAGCAGAGTCTTATGTTGCACTTGAATCTACCATTCGGTGTCAGCATATAAATGGCCGGAGGTTTGAACGGAAATTCCGACGGAAATAGAAGTTTTCCGTGATATATACCATTGCTGTACGGCGTGGCCTCTGGTCCGCGAACCACGTAATGCCTGCATTCGCAACATTTACATATTAATTACTTTGTTTCACATCACATAACCAATAATGAAAGCATACCACTCAAGAATGTTGCTCTGAAGCGGATGTGCGGTCACGTACGGCACCGGATCTGACATAATCCTCATGTAGTCCTGCTTTAGTCGTTGTGTGGCTGTCGTGCCCTTCAGTGATCTCTTCGTCACGACTGGCTTCGACACCGCTTTCGCCGATTCAGAAGTGGACTGTTGTGCGGACTGTTGTGCTGAATGTGTGGACTGTTGTGTGCACTGCTTTGGCGACTGTCGGGTCGACTCTCGTGAGGACTGTTGTGACGATTGAGGCCATTCTCCAGCATTTGTTGCCATTTTATGGACACTCAATATGAAACAGATGTGTTTACTTTCGTTTAGAGGGCACTCAACTGAATGGAGAACAATGAGTTCAACATTTATCAAATATCGAATAGTTTATAAGAGATAACGAGTGATCCGTAATCGCAATTAATGTCGTGCTCGTAATACACGTACAGCTATGCGCCCAATCGTTCGCCCAATTGTCTGCCCTGTTGTGCGCCCAATCGTTCGCCCAAAGCCAGCGATTCATTCATTTCCTCACTTATTAATCAAAAAATAGCGCTCTATTTTATGATAATTTATATTATATTTTATTTTATCTATAAAATTGTGTTCAATTGGTAATTAAAGGCATTAAATTATCTGCAATTCAATTAAGAGTAACTAAATTAATAATTTGTGAATAAGCAAATGCTGACGTCATTGATGTGACGCCAAAATGCTGACCCGAAACGTGTTGCCGATCGTCGCCAAACATCGCGCCCTTAATTGTGTCCTCTATTTGTCGTGTCGTTTTAAATCGGTTATCAAACCAACGAGTTATAGAGTAGTGTCGAACTTAAAGAAGAACGACATCCGATATAAGACGTCGAACAAACACAGGCCGAAACTGATGTCATGGCAAGACTATCAGGTATTTGTGGTCACAATGTTTTGTGTGCTTCAAATGTATTCACAGTCAACGCAATTGTGTTTTAGGACCGCAAATGGAAAGCAGACCACTGGCAGAGACGGTTCGCGTGCTATCAGGTATTACACCATTATTTTTCATTGATTTTTCATTCATGAAAACATGACTATTGATATGAACCATGTTTAAGGCGAAAATGGATTACGCGGAAAGTCTGTGTCGACTCGGTATGAGTACGTTCGCCATCGAACAGATCACTCATTTGACGCCGTTTGTCATCGAATATCTAAAGCGAAAGCTGAGCGGAAATATCGAAGTGGTCGGACCCGCGACGTACTCGAACTATGTTAACCATCGGCCCGGAAGTTATTAGTGATGCGATGCTGATGTGATGTCACCCACTATCACATCCACTATCATTCAATTGCAACATTGATTGCGATTTAATTATATTTTAAACTTTGTACCAATAGTTTATAAAATGTAGTAAAGTGTATATAAATCATAATTAGTTAACAATAAAACTTGAAAGCATAGATGTCAGCAATTTTTATTAAATTTATTAAATTGTAACATTTATTTGAAATAACTTATTTGATATAGATATGATTAATTTTCTAATTGTTCAGTCAACACGATTTTTTGCTTTATATTTTGCAGAAAATAACTGTATGTGCCAACACATGCCCATTACTAGCCATAAGAATGGCTAGTAATTAACTAGTGATCAAAAAAATCATTTAAGAATTGAGAATTGAGAAAAATGTCCGGTAATCGAACGGTAATAGAGTCAAAATTAGAAATTTTACCGGTAATGAAACCGTAGTGGAGTTTTGTAGTGAAATTTTACCATATAAATTGAAAAGTTTTAAAATACATTAGTAAATTGTAAACTTTAGATTGATTATTGAAACAATATATGCAAATATTTGACAATGAAAATAGTATTCTATTATTTTTAAAAACATTTTTATTTATTAATTTTTGTTATTAATTTATAAGACCGGTGTATATTAAAAGTTATTACAAATATAAAACGTTAACTAAAATAGTCAACTCTAAATCAACCTTTAATTTTTAATTTAAACTCTTAATCTTAATCCTCATCAAAAATGCAAAGTTTACACATTTAAAGTAAGTTTTAAGCTAATTCTAAAATTATAAATTTGATTTTAACTACTTTTAATTTAAGCTATTTTAAAGTAAAATTGTGCATTTACTAAATACAGTTTCAAATTTAATTTTTCACCAAAAGTTCATTTTTAATAGCTTAATATTGTGAGAATCAATATTATTCTAATTAATACCGGTATTTATGTTATAGAGTAAAACTTAGAGCAAAACTTCGATATAGTGAGCTCTTTAAGGAAAAATTGAATTCTTAATACTGAAATCGCAATTCATTAATATTTATATTGAATGGTAGATTTTAAAACAGTTTACTACGTTTTATAACAAAATTAACACTATATCGAAGTTTTTTTTATAAAATAATAATAACCAATACAAAAAATAATAAAATAATAAGCTTAACACCGAATTAATGTTTACACCTAATACACCGAAATTGAAAATTAACCGATTGTTGTTTAAGTCACCGTATAAGTTGAAAATAATATTGAAAAATAAAATAAATGGTTAAAACAAGTAAAAATAGTGGCTATCAATAAAAGCCAGGATTGTCTCTCTTGACAAATCGATATAATCCATAGTCGCGTATTTGAAATCTAGATATCGCTCATACGTTTAGCTTTCTTTCGCAACTTTTTAATGAGTTTGATTTCTTGCTCGGATCGCAAATAAGAATTGATTTCGCTATCAGATAGGTATGGATCTTGATTTTCTTCGTTGTCAACCGCTTGACGTTCATTAATGTTGATCTGTTTGCCGTAATAAATTTTTCTTTTAAAACTGTTCATCAATTTGACGCTATCCTCGTTAGAATCGCCATCAACTAAATGATGATTTGGTTGTCGTTTATTGAGGTCTCGTTGCAGATCATATATTAATGAATTGGAATACTGGATGATGTCATTAATGTAAACGGCGATATTATTCTTGTTAATTAAAATGGAGCAATGCTTCACAATAGGTATATAGCGAGCCAACTGAATGAAGGCTGCGTTCAATTCCTTAACCCTATCGAGAGTTGTTTGATTGTACTGAACGCCAACCATTTGGCAGAATCGCCTCAATTTGACTTTAGCGCGATCGCAGGGCTTCAGTGACTTCCACGCCAGATAAGTGGCGGCATTAATGAGATGAATGGGTGAGCGGCCGTCGACGAGCCAACACGCCTTCTCAACGCTAATTATGTCTATTATGCGTGCGTTTAATTTAATTGTCTCGTCTTTATCGATGGCATAATCAGTTAGAATTAGTGGCACCAATTCTTCGATAGGTTTCGATCGCAGTTTGCATTCTGGAAAAGCAGTGAGGAATTGAGTATATATCTGACCGAATTCATAGCCATCACAACCAACAGCGTTGCAGATGTAGAGCATGGCGATGGGCTCGTCATAATTAATCATTGTTACATAAGCGCAAACTGCTGCCAACATCTCTTTGCTCTTTAGTGTACAATTAAAAAACAATTCATGATTCAATGCCTTCATATACTGTGTCATAAGATAATCCTTCATTTCTGCGCGAAAGTTGAAGTTCACGGCTAGCGTTTCGGCCACTTTGATGCCCATTCGGCGCACTGGCGTTACCAAAGCCGATGACAGCTCGTTACGCATTGTCTTGTGAACGGATTGACTGCTGAACAGTTGAGAGTCATTACTTCTGAATGTCTGCATCGGGTCGTCGGCGAACTGAACGCCATTCTCCGCCACAACACCACAACTCACGCAAACCAAATATCCATTTTCTTTTTCCGTTTCAGATCCACACGACAAACAAAGCATACTTTTACGAGACATTTGGACGAATTTCAAATTAAATGAATTTTGAGTTTTAAGTTTGTTTAAGATATAAACATGAATATATTTGATAATATCGACACCATTAATGGTAGAATTCAATGTTTGTTTAAATAAAAATTTATAACTCCAGTGTCAATATGTTTGTCTCCATTGTTTGCGGATCTAATAAACTGAAACTTCCAATTAATAGTTTGTGGATATAATGCTTTAGTTGTAGTCACGACCTAATCCTATGAGATTTATTTATCTGCCTTAAGTTGTATTGTTTGAAAAGTTACCTCACTTCTAGGCTTATAATCTAATTGGTTGAAAATTTAGTTTACTAATAGCAACAAATAGGTAGGGATTAATTGCTATTATTCGAGGCATTTGTACGCATTTTTGTGCATTTCTGAGCATTGGTGTACATTCAGGTCAATAACAGCTCATTTGAACAGTTCCTTTATTAGCAAACTTTGGATTTGAGAAGCATTTCAGAAGCATCAATATTTGCACTGCATTTACATATGAATTTCAAAATTAATTTTTTTGATTTCAAATTGTAGTTATAGATATAAATTTATTAATATAATGTATATAAAGTGAGACCGTTTACGATTAATCTGTCAAATAAATGTAAACAGAAAACTTTAGATTAGAATGTATTTCAAAATAAGGCAATCACTTTAAAATTGTAAAATCACGGCAACCTTTATCTATTGCCAACATTTATTGAAATTTCAATATTGGAATAAAGAAATTTTGGTACTATTTTACACATTAAACTTTTGTTTGTATTCATTTGACAGCTTAATTGTAAACGTTCGAACTTTATTAATCATAAACTGTATTGTAAGGTAAAATAGATTTTAATGTTAATAATTTATACTATGCGAGTGAAAACTCGCTTCGCATAGGCAATGCTGTATAAAAGAATGGTATTATTTTATGTTTTTTTACTACTTCGGCTTATGTGTGGAAACTTAGGGTAATGTCAAGGAATAGAGAAGGGAGTAACAGATTAGGTGACCAACCGTCCAGATTTGGCGTTCGTAAGTAACAGTAATTCTGAGAGACTCGCGGTCAGTCTAGAAGGTGTGGGCAATTATATGGCATATTTGACAACTTAAAACTTATATGTCTAAATATTTTACCACTTTTCTTAACCTTTGAGGAGTTTCAAAGAACTGACAGATCTCAAATCTATGATACATTAGACATATATATTTGTTAATGTTAAGGTCAGAAACAACAAAAATAATTAAACAAATAAAAAGCTTATTTAAGTGTGAAAAAATTTACTTTTAACAAATGTAATTTTAAGCAAATTTAGCAAACTTTTTAGCAAATTTAAGAACAACAAAAAGTAATTATTTTAAAGAAATACCCGGAAGTATATCTATTCAACAAAAAAAAATTAATTACACGAGCAAATTATGTATTTAAAATAATAAATGTATTGCATTCCTTTCGCTGGTTATTTGAGTACAGTAGCAAAAATGATTACGAAGAAAATAATCGATACAAAAAACACTCCAAAGTTATTATGGCTGACACACAAATTGATTTGAACATTAAATGAATATTTAAGGCCAGCGAAAATTTATATCGTATGTAAAAATTTCACATGCTTTGCGTGAAGCGAAGTGAAGCGTTGCGAAATTATATCATCATAAAAATGGACATAACACGCAACACTTTCGCCAAACACTCTCTATTGTGAGTTATTGTGCGAAAGGCTCGAAATAAGTCTGTTTTTAATAGAAATTGATTTCGAAAATTGGTTGTGATAGCAATTGATCCTCAAAATGCATTAACTGATCAAATATTTATTTAATATTTTTGCTTTCTTCGATCAATTATTTATGGATACAATCAGCTCTCGAACATCCGATTTTTGTTTGTCTCATTCATATGGCAGTAAATTTATGAAATTTGTTTTTTGCATTACCTATTCTGTATAATACAGTGTCAGTAATGTTCAATATGGCATTCAATCTTATTAAATGTTTTCTAATCTTATCAAAAACAGCCAAATATTTTTATTTACTATTATTAAAGTGAAACCTGATATTATAATGTTATTAATATAATTATTTTGATAATTATTTATTTATATTTTTTTGGCCAATCATAATATACGAAAATATAATCTATTTTGAGGTCTCGAGACAAAAATTAAAAATAAATCCACCGAAAAATACTATAAATGAATGTAAAACTTGATAAAAATATCTTATTCTTGATTGGCATTTACATACTTTAATGAAATTAACAAGATTTTAATATTATGTATTAAAATATTAAATATTTAATATTAAAAAAAGTTTAATTAAATAAATTTTGAAAAAACTTATGAAGTTTCAAAAAGTATCTCTATTTATTTATTAAATAATTCAGTATCATTAATACAAAGGTGGTATAAACAGGAAAAGCTTTTATCTTTTGTTTTAACACAAAAATATTGCTTGTATTAAAAATCGATATGCAATTTACAGTTCAATTAGGTTTATAAACATACATAAATCAACATTTTATTTTCAAAAAGTAGTTTATGTTTAAAAGTTTTATTTTACCTAAAACATAATATATTTATTTCTCTACTATAAATTATATGTTGACAAAAACAAAAATTAGACAATTCTTAGGCAAGCATTCTTATGTGCATATCTTATTACGCAAATGTTATAATCTCTATTTTGTTCCTAATTTTCCAGTTGCTAACTGCGATACTTTATGTCAATTTTCGTTGTGAACACTCGAGAAAGATAGTGTTTTTAATATCATTTCCCAATATAAAGAGTAATATGATTGAAAACAGCATTATTATATTGTGTTTGCATTAAATTACGTTTTATTTGTTGGTTTTCGCAATTTTTCAAATAAAGAAAATGTAAGGCAAAAAAAGCTGAAATTGAATGGAAATATAATTTAGTTAATGCACTTTTCTTTAATGCAATATTTATTTTTACATTAATTTAATTAACAGCATAAAAGAGGCAAAAGTGCAAAAAGTACAGGTCTTTTTGTTGTGAACACTCGCATCCCTCGCATCCGGCCATCAATAACTTGCCAACAGCTCGGCTCTAAGCCAGCACTTGAAAGCTTCAAAGTACTTAAGTAAATACTATGTTAAGTCAATATTATGCACTATCCAATTGTTTGATGTGAAACTTGTTTTACATTTTAAGTGAGAATAAGTCCAACTCTACATTATTCTGCTTTATTCTTGAGATTGCAATTCGAGTCAAAATACAGAGCTGTTTAGCAAATTGAGATTTTTTGTAACTAAATATTGACATTAATCTCAATTAATTTACATGTTATGTATAATATGTTTATGATATTTAAGTTGGTTTTTATATAAAATACATTTAACTTTTGCTGCTTAGAAATGATATATACGATAACTTGCGAGCTATAACTCGAATTGCAAGGACTGTCTTTG
>JAQIYA010001278.1:0-13660 GCA_034699355.1 Microtritia minima | reverse complement strand
ATAGCCTTTGGTTTTGCAAGTCTTATCAGTTTTTCTGCTTTACTCATATTATTCTACAATTTGGCAAATATTCTTAATTTCAATTAATTTTAACTTTAGTTTTACAAAATTTTTAATTAATTTTAGTCTATTAACATTTGAACTTTAAATCACAACTGACTTTACATTAACAGCGACTTGTATTAATTTTTTCAAACAATATTAAACCGTTTCCAACAATAAAACAGTCGCGTGAATATTTAAAATTAATAATCATTAATAAATTATTAATGAATTATTGAATTTTATAAAATCATATTTTTAAAATGTGATCAAAAAAAGAAAGTATTTTTTATTCCGTATAAAATTTAAAATTTTATTACTTCGCTAACAATTGCATTAATTAAATAAAGATAAATAGAGAATTAATGGTAATCAACATTTAATATCCATACCTTATCTCTAATTCTACAATTTTATTATTATCAAGTAATTTAACTAAATTTTTAAATCTTATAGTTATTACTTTTAAAAAAGCTAGATTTTAAACATGATTTCAATAAATGATAATTTCAAAAGAGCGCATTCAAGTGCCAGTCTTTGCTTCGTCTATGGGTTCGTATCCGGAAGTCTCGATCTTGTCTTTATATTTGAGATAATCTCGTTTTCTATCGAAATGCGTCACCTATTCATTTGGCAAATAAACTATATTTAAACATAACTAAATTTGAAATTCAAAAATTAATAAAAACAATATATCAGTTAATAAATACAAATTAACATATTATATTAAAAGCAAATTAAAATAATGACTTCGATAACAAATGCAAAACCAATAATAGGCGCAATTAAATGAAAGCAAACACAGACCCACTGTTGCGGACAATTGTCTTCAAACAATTTTCGAAATTGCTTGCAATGACTGACGTTATTGTCGTTATCGTCCAAACACTTCCAGAAGCCATCCCTAGAGTTATAGCATTTGGTTCGCGTCTCTTTGTTTGGATACGACATAATTATCAAATTGTGATTAATATCACAATAATTGATGCCAAACAAGATTTAAAAAAGTTGAGAAACAATTTGAGCTGTTTTTTATATATCAATCCTAAACATCAAACGCTCTCATCGTTAGCGCACTCGTTATTCACTGCTCAATAAAATTGTGCACAAAATTCGCAACAATTATAACCACTGGTCAGTCGTGAGTTGACCGCAATCCGAGACCCGATTCAATGTTTTGAGTGAACATGTGTTTGCGAGTGACGTCACAGCAGTCGAGCGTAAATGACGTCGAAAGAGGACGCGAACTGTCGAGCGCTTAGTAGTGATCGCAATAAGGGTTACGTTTAGCTAATTATCGTTAAACGCCATCAGACTCGAGACCAGTGAGACAGTGGACTGCGATCGTCGGCGACGGGAGTGAGTCGGGTGTGAGTTGTGCTCAACAGTGACCGCTAATCGTCGCTCGCGTTTCAAATTATACGATCATTTATGTATGGAGTGGTTGGCTATGAATTGAAGGCTTGACAGCGAATACAATTGATTCGCCGATAAGTACAGCACACGTGCCAAACTTCTGACCGATGATTGAGTCGCGAGAGTGCGCGGACATTAGTGGCCATCGATTGGGCGTCATTAGAAACCGCTGCCAACTATTATGACTGTTAACGAGTCAATCAAGTGTTTGAGATCGAAGTTAGAGTCTGAACTCGTTATCGACAACAATAGAGTGGACGCTATCAATGGCGGCATCGATGGCCGCATCGACGGCCACGTCGCTGACGATGTGGTGGCCGACGGCCACACCGCTCACCCGAACAGTAGGGACTGCTGTAACAGCAGTTCAGTTGTTTATGTTAACTACGAAAGTGAGACTCAAATGCCTGATATCATGAGACTCATCCAGAAAGACCTGTCCGAGCCTTACTCCATATACACCTATCGATACTTCATTCATAATTGGCCGCATCTATGCTTTCTTGTACGTACAATGTCTGATAGCGATCCTCATTTCCTTTTGTTATCGCCTATTGTCTCAATTGTCACTTATTTGTAACATATGTACTCCTATTTTACTAACAATAGAAAGGATTTTTTGTTTTTTATGATTATTATTCCTATTTTGAGATTATGGGATACATAATGGGAGAAAGTTTTTAACTAAAACTATTCAAAAAAGGTTACGAATATAATTGATTTTAAATTTTAATAAAATCAAATGTACATGTATTTTATTCATGTATTTATAGTGATATTTTTTATAATGATTTAATTCATTGGGCAGGCTATGGATAACGACAAATGTGTGGGCGCTATAGTTTGTAAATTAGACTTGCATAAGAAAATGGTTAGAAGAGGTTATATTGCAATGCTTGCCGTCGACGAAAATTATCGAAAAATGAAAATAGGATCCAATCTAGTGCTGAGAGCTATACAAGTGATGGTTGCCGGAGATGCTGATGAGGTGAGCGTTGCTTTGGGCGAAGATTGCAACAAATATCACTTAATTTTTCAAATGTGCTCAATAGGTAGTTCTGGAAACCGAAGTGACAAACAAGCCAGCGCTGCAACTCTACGAAAATTTAGGATTTGTTCGCGACAAACGCTTATTTAGATATTATCTGAACGGTGTCGACGCTCTGAGGTTGAAATTGTGGTTAAAATGATTTTTTTATATGAAATTTAAGAGTAACTTTAGTTGTTTTTCATTCAATTAAAACAAACATTGCTTTTTTCCCATGAATATAATTTAATTTTAAAAATGTGCAATCTTTTAGTGTTTTCAAGATTAATATTTTATATATAAATTTAAATAAATTTTGGTCATATAAGGAAAAGCTGACAAACTTTTTCTTTAGTAAAATTAGATTTAAAAAACTGAAAAAAAATTATGATAATTTTTGCATAAACAAAATAATGAATTTAAAAATTTATTCGTTAAGAATTCAAATAATTAAAATATAGTTAAAATCAAGAACACTAGTGATCGAATAGTTGGAATGCGTGCAACTAATTATTTGCAGTAAAACTGCGGTCCATCGATGCGCGGCTTTTTCTTGGCTCGCATTTCTTCGAAGAACTCGTCGATGTCTTCCTTTCGAACCACTTTATTCGAGTTCGCAAATGTCTTCAAGTATTCGGTCAGTTCTTCCTTCAAATTGTTGTAACCTTAAGCCAAAACATTATATTAAACTTACAAACATTAACTAAATTGAATGTATGGCTTTAAAATGAACCTGTTATGTATTCGATTTGTTGAGTGCGATTCATTTTTTTCAGCTCCGAAATACCCTTATCGTAGTGACTGACTCTGATGTTGGCCTGCATTCCCTCGTTCTCGTAATAGTGAACCATATCTTTTTCGTTGACGAGAAAAGCACAGTTAAGGGTTGAGTACATAGACATGCATTGAACGCATCGGCAGAGATTTTTTCTCCAGGAGAGCGACCAAAACGTGGCGCCAACTTTATCGGACTGCTGTTGAGAGCTGGTGGCGAGTGCGGCAAATGCGCAGCCATTGGTCCGCGTGACCGACATCGCCGAATCGCAGGAATTCTCAATACCGCTATCGAACTCATTGATTGCCGAGTCCGGCGATGACTGCGATAACAGCTCTAGTTTTTCACTCTTATTTGGTACGCTTTTTTCGCTTAATTCTAAATTATTATCGGATGATTGGCTCGAAGTCACGTCACCGGTTTCGCTTTGTGAAGCTAATTAACAAAACGAGTCAAGTCTGAGTTAATAACCAATAATTATTTGAAATCATTGTCAATTTAGCTAACTTTTTATTGAGTTAAATAATTTTTTATTTAAACTACTCAATGGTTATTTGGATTCAACTAATGTTAATAATAAGTTAGTAAGTAATAAGTAATTAGTAAGTAAGTAAGCAATAAGTTAGTAAATGGGCTTTGTTTCAATCTTTTAGTTCAAATAAAAGGATAAAAGTTCTCATAGACGGGTAAATCAATAATTAGTGGTAAACAAGAATTAACGAAAAAAATAATTGATAGCTCACAATTGCCACACGACGCGTAGTAACTCCAAAGAAACGGCAATTTGACCATACATTGGGAACATATCATTTCAGCAAATTCGCCGTTTTCGGGCACTTTTCCCACCAAATGCTAAGTCAAAGTTAATTGACGGTTAAAATTAAGCATAAAAGTTAGAAACAAAGTTAAATTCTTACCCTTTCGTGATGCCAGTCCTCGCAAACAATGCATTGAATCATCTCGTCGTCGACATCGTTGTCCGGATCAGGATATGGTCTTTTGCACGAACAGTAAAGACCTTTGAAGTTATCGTTATATGCATTCTTCTCATTCACATCCGATTTCTATAAATGTTTTCAATTTATACAACTGAAACGCATTGAACCAAACTTCACACTTACGCGATACAGTTTGCAAGCCGTGTCGATGAACTTAGCGTTACCGCAGTCGCAGCGAAAGTTTCTCTTCGTATACAACTCGAACAGATCGTGTCCGTCGTGACAGTTGTAACTGCAGGCCAGACAAATGCCGGCCGACTGGCCGTCAATGGTCTGACACGTGTTGCAGGCGTAGATGGCCTGACGGCAGACGTAGCCCTAAACACGAGTCGGTCATCACTGTTATGGCAATGATCGGCAATGAATGGTCGGACAAACCCTCAAATACGTGCAGTGCTTGTCGTCACTGCCGGCGAGCACAGCGAACGCGTTCTCTTCCATCTCTTCCTCTTCGTTCAACACGTCAATCATGGTTACGGTCTCGTCGTCCTCCACCTCCACCTCCCGCTCACCAGTGGTGGACGTGACCGCCGGCGAGTGGTCGCGTCGCTCGTGCCGGTCGGCCGACCCGTCGGGCGACGAGTGGCCGTTATCGCTATAACTGTCAGCCATTGCTATGTTATGTTAATATCGCGCGCAAATCCACACTATTATCAATGCTATGCTATAATAAATAGCTTTATTTTAGTCTGCGATCACAAGTGAGCGCAACAATGATCACACCATAAATGATGCCTGCTTTGCATCCGATTGTGAGCGCGTGAAGAGCGCAACAATGATTATCAGGTATTGTTTGCTCGTTTTATTAATTTTACTGATGAGAGCGGTTGGAAATGTTGGCTATTTTGAGTCACATAAGTCTTGAAGTGATTGTTTTTACACTCATTTAAATAATTACAAATTAAATGTTTAGTTAGCACTATAACAGTACCACTTAAATACTTAAATAAAGAAATCATGCCTGCATTTACAACAATATATTTATGAGGAATAAAGTAAAGAATAGTCAATATTTGAGACAAACTTTAATATTATTAATACTTTTGCGTTTACAAAATAATTATTATGCGATCTTAATATTTTTAATATTTCAATAAATAATGCGATTATTAAATAAATAAGTACTTAATTTGTCTAAATTTTTAATTTTGCTTATATTTGATTAAATATAAAGACAAATTTAAAATGATAAAATAATTATAATTGTTAAATCTTTAACGTATATACTCTCAAGCCTTTTGATAATCAATCAAAAACACTCGTTTCACTCGTGATTTTATTCTGATTTTGGTGTATACAAACTTAGGTATGATGTAAGCGCTTGTTTCGGTGCTCTCTTTAAGCTTTTTTTAGTTGTAAAAAGTATTGTTAGTAGTTTTTAATAAAATTTTTAAGCTATTATTTAAACTACCGCTTTAACAATACTTTAATAATAGATAACTATTGAAATATATTTGGCTGCGAATACCAAACAACATGTCCAACTTGGACGACATCTTTGGCGTTAAAAAGTGTACTAAATTTGATACTTCTTTAGAAGCCTTTTCCATCTTTGCTTCACTCAAGTCAAGTCAAGTCCCGAATAGCAAATCCTAAGCAGTCTCGTCAGTTTGAATTTCATTACAAACTCAAAAGTATACTAAAAAACTGAATACTTTAAGAAACTTTTAATTTAAAAGTTTTAAGTACACTATAGTCTCATTATAGAGTCATTTGTTGGTCATTTACATGTATGTGTGTTCAGTCCAGGCTTTAAGTTGTACTCAAGAAACCTGTTGATCTTTTACGCTTAGGTTCTCAACTTTACATGTATTATTAATTGTATTATTTATAAAATGTATTTCGATTAGGAATTAATTATTGAATTGAATTAAACATGAGAATAATTAATAAAGTTTCATTTTAGTTTTAATTTTTAAATTGATTATTAATGATTAATTTAATTATGTTAGTAAATTTTTATCGACAAGTTTATCGATAACATGTGCTTCACATAAGGAGAAAATTCTGTTGAAAATAAAGTTTATTAAACCGGATATTTAATAATTTATTTTTAAAATGTTTAAGTTCATAAAATCAATAATAATTTACATCATTATATGACTGTATTTATATAGCTTTATATAATTTTATATAAAACCTGATTTTTTTTTGTTTCCACGAATCAATTTATAAAATTCATTTTTGTATTAATTTCTTAGAATTAACATTTAGAATAATAAGAATATAATTTTAGAATTTAAATTAAATTATAAGGTGTTGATAAGTTAAATCAACATAACTTAATTGCATTGAATATGGAAATATATTGAAGCGAAAAATTAATGTGTAATTTGTAGTCACTTTCACAGCCAGTAAATTATATATAGATTTTTAATTTTTATCATGTAATCCAATATAATTGAATAACATGAACACAATTTATTCGCATCGACACTGTTTGGCTTTTATCGTCAACACTAATTCAATTAGTGATGAAATAGGATTTATCCCAAAAAAAACCAAAATTCAATTACAAGGGATAAAAAGCAATGAGAGTGAGAGAGAAAAAAGACGCGAAATACAGAGCTTAGTAAATGTCAGGCGAGATAAGAAAATGTATTTTGTGCCTAAATTTGCCGAAATATTGACTCGTAAGGAAATTGTGAATGAATAGCGAGATATATAGCTCTGCGCTTAACTAAGCCTGTCGTCGACTACCACTATAAAAGTCGAGCAGCATTAGGACATAGTGTGTGTGTATTTCGGTGTACGGCTCGCAATGACGCCCACGCGTGCGAGCGTCACAGCCATGGCAACCGTCACGTGACCACACAAATCCACGTACGATTGGCCTCAATTATTACATAACGATAGCACTGCTGTGTAAATACAGTCCACTCCGACTCTGCTGTCGATTCGTTTTATTTACTTTAACTTTCGATATATTAGTTTTCGTTTTCCACGCAAACAATTAAATGCTATGAAATTGTTTTAATTTAGTTTCGCAGTAATGAAAGCGTGTTTATACTCGTGTTTAGCTCTAACTTATGGTTTGTCGAACGCGAAACGCGTCGCCAAATACACCCACTTTTTAATTATGGATCATTGATTCGGATATCGATCGCTATTTAGATTATTCATATATTAATATATAATTATTTATTGTGATATTTATTGATATAAACTATTTTTCTCTCACACTCTCGCAACTTATTTATCAAATTTTGATGAAATTGGTGGCCAATTATTGTTATATCGACTCAAATATTTTATCGATTCAATAGTGAAAACTTATTTTTGTTAAATTAATAATTAATATAATGAGCGATGAATAACAGCGCGAAATTGATATCAAGAATGGATAACACGAGCGATGGCGAGGAAGAGCGACAACTGGTGTTGGACAGCGTTTTGGGACAGAGAAAGAGTCCGCGAAACGCGTTCATCTATTGGGTGACAATGCTGTCCGCCGTCGGCGGACTCCTATTCGGTTACGACACGGGAATCGTTTCCGGCGCTATGGTGTTCATTCGGGATCAGTTCGGTCTGGAGAACTGGTGGCAGGAGTTTGTGGTGAGCGCCACAATACTGTCGGCGTGGATATTCTCCATGATTGCCGGCTATCTCACCGACTCGTTCGGCCGAAAGCCGGTCATTCTGTTGGCCAGTCTGATCTTCGCCGTCGGTTCGGTTCTGATGGCGTTTGCGTGGACCAAATACGTGCTCCTCTTCGGCCGATTTATTGTCGGCTCAGCGATAGGACTGTCGTCGATGACGGTTCCCATGTATATCGCGGAAGTGGCGCCCGTCGACATTCGGGGACAACTGGTCACAGTTAATAATTGCTTTATCACTGGCGGCCAATTTGTGGCCGCACTCGTTGCCGGAGCTTTTAGTTTTGACGGCCAGTCTGGTTGGAGGTGTTGTATTTAATTTCAATATTATTTAATATTACCGATTGTGCATTATTATGGCTTAATTTTCAATTGGTTTATATTTGTTTAGATATATGTTAGGAATAGCAGCGATTCCGGCGTTGATTCAGTTTTTTGGATTTCTTTTTATGCACGAATCGCCGCGTTGGCTCATACGTATGTCAACTTATTTTTATTAAATTTTAATATTTATGTAATATTTACTTGTTTTTTGAATATTTATTAGCTTTTAATATTTATGTTTTCTTAGATATGTTTTCTTAGATATCTTTAAAGTTTTAATTAAATATTGAAGAATATTTAATATTAAAAGTTAATATCAAAACATTATTTGCATATATAAACTACTTTCTATTATTCTATCAATAGTTAATTTGTTTGTTTGTTGTACTTTTATGACTAAACAGTATGTAAATCTTTTAAATTTAAATATTTTGAAGGCCGAGGCAGATATCAGGACGCACTCGAAGCGTTGCAGAGATTACGCGGTCCGGACGTTGATATCGACGAGGAGTTCGAGAAGATCAAAGAAAATTGTTTGTCATGCGAGAGGGAACAGGCAGAGCGAGGCGGCACTTCGGTGTTCGAGCAGATTATGCAAAACACTGGCTTAAGGCGAGCGCTTCTCGTTGGTTGCGCTCTTCAGATGGTTCAGCAAATTGCTGGCATCAACACAGTTATGTATTACAGCGCAACTATTATACAGATGTCCGGCGTTCACAACAAGAGTACTGCCGTTTGGTTGGCCGCCGCCACCGCTTCTGTCAACTTTGTCTTTACATTCGTCGGCCTTTTTCTCGTCGAACGAATTGGTAGAAGACTGTTGACGCTATTTAGTTTGGCCGGAGTTATCTTGAGTTTGTTAATACTTGCGGTTGGCTTTCAAATCACGGCTGTCGAGTCGCCCGCCATTGACTGGCATTTCGAAAGCACCAGAGATACCACTTGTTATAAAATGAACAGTTGTTTTGATTGTATTCAGAGTAAATCGTGCGGCTTTTGTTTTGTGGATAAAAGCCCAGCGCTGTCCACTAAAATTGACGTTAACGGTACATGTCTTTTAGCTGATCCGAATAACCACGAAAAAGCTTCCGGTAAGACAAGCCTTTTATTTCTAAATTCGTATCATTGAATAAAGATTTCATAATTTCTAAATTTCTCAATTGTTCAGCTGGTTCTCCGCTTTGCCAAAATGGGACGGTTGGGGATATAGTTTGGGCGCTCGAATGGTGTCCGTCGCGATACTCGTGGATGACACTCGCTGGCCTTATGCTATATCTAGCGTTTTTCGCACCAGGTTCTCATTGACAGCTTTTGATTTGTTTGCTATCGCTTTTTCTTACAAAATGCTTTTTTAATCTCCAGGAATGGGTCCCATGCCGTGGACTATCAACTCGGAAATCTATCCCTTATGGGCGCGAAGCGTGTGCTACTCGGCGGCCACATCTGTCAACTGGTTCTTCAATTTACTCGTTTCGCTAACATTTCTATCGCTGACCCAAGCGTTGACCAAATACGGCGCGTTTTACTTATACGCCGCGCTGGCGTTTATCGGCGGGATTTTCTTTTCGTTTTATCTGCCAGAAACCAAAGGACTATCGCTGGAGGACGTCGAGTCCCTGTTCGCTCACGACACCACTGTCTTGAGTTCGCGACAGAAGTCCGTGCAATACGTTCACATCCGAGGCATCAACAGAGCCAACACGTTTGAGGAGCAGGAGTCCACTGATGAGAATTGAATATTTATTTTTCTAGTCCACGTCGAGAGAGAAGAGTGTCTTTTCCAATACACACAATATATTCACTAAAATCTCGTTGAAAGTTTGTTGAAACTAATTATTTTGCAATACTACCGAATGTTGTTGACTCATGTTTGTAATCAATATTCTCAAACATTTAATTTTGTATGATTTTTACTTTATTTATGTAAATAATTTGAATCGTTTATTAGTTTTGCTTATAATTATGACAATAACTTAATGCACTTTAAATGTAAAATAATGATATTAAATGGAAATTTATTTTAATTAGACTTTTAAATTGATTGCACAGTACAGTTGTTGTACAGTAGCTGTACTGTCACTCTAAACCTATAATTATAGACTTTTATTGTCTTATTTAAACGTGATTCGCAACTCTATTCCCTCATCACTTCGTAATAAACTTTTATCATTTGCTAAGTAAACATAGTTAACAATAATTGCTAAATTAGTATCACTGAAAATGTAAATGTAAGGACAATTCTCTTTCATCAAATTTATTTCTCCTAAGAGTTTATTAGTTCTCTCATTGTTTTGCTATAAAACGAGTTTATATTCAAAGCCAAGAATTTTGACTTATAGTAAATGTTTAGCAAATAAATATTGTTATACAACTGGTTTAAAGTTTGCCAAATATAAAATTTTCAAAGATATAATTCCTAATTTTATATTTAATTATATATTTAATTGATACACGCGTAATAAGGCGTTATACGTATGAGCGACTCGTTAGAGTCCGATTGTAAGGCCATTATCTTAAAAACTAAATATCTGTGAGAAGTGTTTAGAATCTAAATAATTTCTTACAAATTCTAATTAATTATAATCATTTATTAATGCACACAACAATTAACAACATATACAGCTATTATTTCAACATTTTTACAGAACATTTACTTAAAAATATTTAAAAACCAAACTATTTACACAAATGTTAAGCACGAATAATGAAAACTAAAAAACAAATATTAAGAGATTTTTAGCTGATTTTTATTTTAACAAAAGCAAGCCATGTATTTGAGATGAAGGGAAGGAACCATAAGTGGGCCAAATTTAGTGACGCTTATTATTAGACAATATTATTTTAATTCAAAACGGTTTGAGTGTTCCAGTGATGGGTTTCCTGTAAAGAGAAATCAAATCATAAAATTCGAACCAAAAACCTGCAAAAAAAAGTTATTAATATATTGGTCTCCAAATCAATTCTAATGGCATTCCTCTGCCATTCAATACAAGAACAGTCAAACGATTATAGTTTGCAATGTCAGTGGCTTTTCAATAGGTATTAAATAAAATTGTAAATATTTCTTACTTTTTTTGCTTTATTTGTAAACATAAAACTTTTTTATGATTAAGAGTATTGGCTGCGAACAGATCGTCAATATGTTTTTTCTGGTTCTCAGTTAACTTGTGTTTGAGCTCTTCGTATTCATTCTTCAGACGCAATAACTTCTCTTTAAGCTCCACATTCTTGTTCTCCTCGTGTTTCAAACTATTTGAAGAAAGGCGTGCATTACACGAACCCATACTTACGGCATCGCAACCCATACCTCATCTTAAGTTTCAGGTCTTTCTCTTTGTTTCTCTGTCTATAAGTTTTAGCCGACCGACGATTAGTTTTCTTATCTTTTTCTTTCCTCTCTTTCACACTCAGTCCGCTCGACGGTCTTCCGCGTCGTCTCACTCCTAATATTAGCGTAAATTATAATCTAAATATACTGTCAATTTAAAACGCACTTAACTATATATAGATTAAACTTGTTTTCACAAGTGTTTAATATTTAGTAAAAATAGCAGCCTATGAATTGCTTGAATCAAAACACAGTCAGGCCTCGAATCTGGCAACTGATCTGTTGGCAAGTTTTATAAATGACAATAGATTTTGAATGTGCCAACAGTTTGACTATACTTATAATATTAAAATACGTTGAAGTTAGCAACTCATGAGATGGTAAAACCTTAGAGTTGGCAACAATTCAAATCTTGCTCATAGAAAAAGTAATGAAAAAGTATTTGTAGAAATATTGCAAATAATTGTAATTGTTTTAGTTATTGATAAAGTTATATTGGGATAGATATCAGTGAACAATGATAACTATCATTGTTTATCACAGTTATCCTCAACGACCTTGAATTTGCGCGTCGCTTTGCCGGCGCTGTCTGTTCACTGTGCTCAGCTATTAGTGGACAACTTTATATTGAAATTTTTATAATCAAAATTGCGTTTAAGTGTTCGCTTCAGCACCGCAGGCCAACTGACCCGAACTGGTGGACGCCTGCGGTTGGCTCGCACTCGGCTCGGCGTTCGCTGCGGGCGACGAGACAGACGCCGACGACATGGACGCCGACGGGCACGTGTAGTCCGAGTCGACCAACTCGCTGGTCGGCATGAATTGCCTGATTTCGGTGTCCTCACCGCTCGCGGCGTTCGGCTCGCTCTGTGCGTCCAAATTCGAGTCTATAAGAGTGACAAACAAATGCATTCGATTTGGCCGTCATTATGGGCTCGTATTTACCATTTTCTTGTGATCCAAGTGTGGACTGGTTTGAGTTGGTTAACACATTCCAGTAAATGTCGTGCAATTGAAGATAATCTTCAATCGAAGCCATCGCTAAGTCCGAAGATCTTGGGTTTGGTTAGCTTTTCAATGGTGACCACATAAATACGTCACATAAATAACGAGCATTATTTGTCTGTAAGCAAAGCGCGCTCAGTTCGTAATGTCAGTGTTTATACATTCAGATTTAACTGATTTGATTAACAAAATGGTGTAAATCGCGAGGTTTATTGCCGACTAAACAAATATGAAATTTGTAATGAAGAGTGCATTTATTTGTTTTCATTTATTTAACAGCGAAACCAATCCAAACCATTATTCTCTATGTTTAAATTGATTTTTTCCATTTTCTTAACCCATTTTCCTCATGTGTTCGCATATTAAACATAAATTTTAATTTCAAGATTTACTGAGTTTAATATAATTTTATTCAAATCAATGATAACAATAAATTTTATGACATTTGAATTTTATAATTAATTTTTAAAAAAGTTATAAAACTTTATTGAAATAATATGTATAATACAATTATGGTTTATTTTTTAAATAAAACATTTTACTAAACATAAATATATTCATACTTTAGTATTGATTCGTATGTATTTTGTTCATAATTTAATATACGAATCAATAAAATAAATTAAACATAAATGGAAAAAATAAATTATAAATACAACAATAAATATTCATTACGAACATATTGATTGAAATAATAAAAACAACACCATATAATGTTTAAATTGTTTGTACGTTACGATAAATATATGCCATTGCGTGACATATATTTAGTATTATACTTAAAACAAAAGTGTTAATTAAAACCCGATTAAAACCTTAATTTCAAAAATGTTTTAAAAATGATGGGTAAAGTGTTTTATTTTATTTTATTTCTTTAACAAATAAAGATAGTAATTATATTAATTATACTAAAATTTATTAATTCAAAAAATAAACGTTAATTCTATTTACTAAATATTATAATAAATATATTTAGCTGTTTTAACTTTAACTGTCTGTCTGTCTGTTCCCCCTTTCAATTAAGCAAAAGAAGGAAAAGTCATAAATTAGTGTTTTTCAGCTAAAATTAAACATACTTTAGATAATTAATACGTTAGTGATTGACTATCACAAAACCAGTGAAATATTCGTTAATGTGAAGTATCCATG
>JAQIYA010001277.1:0-13668 GCA_034699355.1 Microtritia minima | reverse complement strand
TGTTTTTCAGTGAATTAAATAAAGTCAGATAATAACGAACACAGCGATAAAAACATTCTTTGGTTATACAAAAATTAAGAAACAATTGGTAATTTGAAAAATATTTATAAGCTAATGATACATAAATGCTTAATAAATGCCTCAAATAGTCTCATAAAATAAAGCTAAAAAAAGCTGCTTTAAAGCTCTTTATAGTGTTTTATATATATTTTATGATATAGTTATGTTGACTCCAAATTAATAACAATTAGATGATAAACAATGAAAGAGTTGTTAAATCATAATCAAATGCTGCAAAACTTGTAAATGCTGTGACATTTGTTTGGAACATACAAAAATTAATTACACATAAATTATACAAATACCCGAATAAATTAATTTTTATGAGCATTTACGCCAATGGATGGCCATTATATAAAACGTCTGTCGAATCGTCTGTTATAACAGTAGAGTTATTCGATACCAATAATGTCCGTTTTTCTTCCTCAGCGTTCTGCTGGCACTCGTACAATGGATTTGTAAAATTTGTACTCTATATACAAAAATATATATTAAATCTGTTGTGTCTTATAATGAAAATAATTTATAGAAATGAATTACTTTTTCACTAATTTCTAAAGTGAATGTACGACTGAGAGAGTCGGCAGCACTCGCGGCATTCAATTCGTCATCAAAGTCTTCGCCGCCAAACATAGGATTACTGATTTCCACATTACCAGCTGTTTCATCCATACGTCTGTGCATAAAAGCTCGAGTTCTGCAAATTTTAAATGAAGATGAATTTCAATTGAACGCAATTAAGTTAAATTTAATTTTAAACATACCTAAATCTAATTCTTAAAGTGAAAACACCGATAAAAATAGCCAAAAATAGTATTAAAATAATAGCTAGCGGTATCACAGTTATAAGAATCCATTTCGTTGTGCTATCAATTGAGTGAGTTTCTAGACTTTTCGGGCTAAACAGCAGTGTTTGACAACGAGCTCCGGTAAAACCATGTGAACAACTGAAAGAAAACTCAATTATTAGTAACAATATTCATAAATATATATATCTGAGCCTAATTTAGTTTAACATACGAGCAGAATGGAGTCGTAATTTGTCCGCTACTCGAGAGAACACATTTGGCGCCGTTTAAACAATAAGAATCACAAATAGGAGAGTAAATCTCGCATAAGGAACCGCTCCACTGTTGGGCGCACTTGCATTGCGGCTCGTTTTGGGCGTTGAGCTCGCAAACGCCTCCGTTATGGCATTTGACTTCGTCGCACGATTTGGCAATAAATCGCTCGCAAAAGGCTCCCATAAAATTGGCGGGACATAAGCAGGTGTTATGGCCCTGCTCTGACTTAGTCAACCGACAAGTGCCACCATTACGACAGCCGCACATGTCCTGCTCGCAGCGCTTTCCCTGATAGCCGTTGGGACAGACGCAGACATTCTTCTTGGCGTTGCGCTGACACGTGCCGCCATTCAAACACTGGTTGCAGTTGTCTTGATCGCACTTTTTGCCGCTATAGCCGGCAAAACAAGCGCACTGAGGAATGCCGGCAACTATGGTGCAGTTGCCGCGCTCGCAATAGCTATCGCACAATGACTTTTGACATCTATCGCCTGAATAACCGGGTGGACAGTGACACTCGTAAGTGCCGTCTATATCGTTGAGACGACAGTGACCAGAATTTTCACATATCAATCGCTGGCAATGTTCGCATTTTTGGCCGACAAACTGAGCGCCGCATAAACAGACGGGCACACCGTATTCCAACTGACACGTGCCTCCATTTAAGCAGAAATTATCACAAATATGAAAAGGAGTCTCGCATCGGTCGCCTATCCATTGGGGCGGACACTCGCACCGCAGCAGCGGGTGATTGTTGTTGTTGGCGTTATTGTTGTTGCTCAGCAAATCCGGATAGCAGTGGCCCTTGTTTTTGCAATATCCCGAACATCGGTATCGATCGCAAAGCGGTCCATCAAATCCGGGACTACAATGACAGCGCTGAACGTCATCGTTATCGGTATAACAGGTGCCCCCGTTTAGACACTCTAAGCTGCATCGGTTCACTGTTGGACTGTTAATCGGAGTGCACACCACTGAACCGCCGTCTTGACCGACAGCCGTTTCGGTCATGTCATTACTGCAAAGGCAGACCGCTTTGGATTGGGTCTGAGCGACGCAAAGAGCTCCGTCACCGCAGTGTTTATTGAGACACGGATTGACTATAAATCTATTTTGTTTGTTCTCCTGAACTATCACTACATCGCTGGCCTTATTGAGCCCCTCGACCAAGTAAGTGATGTTTCCGCGGCCGAATTTATTCATTTTGAAAATGGCGTTATTGTGAAACGTGCTGACATACACGTAATCTTCGAACACTTCGATTTTGTACGGCTTCTCTTCGCTGTTGTTGAATGTTTTAACCAAATGCCTATACTTGCCATCGAAATCAATCGTCTCGATGGTGGAGGCTTTCGGGTCAGTCCAGTAAATACGATGAGCCGAATAATCAATAGCTAGACCCGTAGGCCACTGCAGATTTCTTTCGACTAAAACTTTTCTCAACGAGCCGTCAAGTCGGGCCCTCTCTATCTTAGCCTTTCGGCCCCAATCGCTCCAAAATATATAACCGCCCTGCGGGTCAACAACAATATCATGCGGTTGGTCTAAATCATCGGTGATAAGCGTTCGCTGAACTGATCCATCAATAGTCGAGATAGTAATAGACGCCGAGCCAGCGTCGATCCAATATAAATTTTTGCCAATCCAGTCAACGGTTATACCGCGCGAAGCGATCAGACCGGAAGCAATTGTGATTGGCTGCGAACTACTCTGGAGAAAGTCTCGCTTTCTTCTTCTTCGGTCCTCAATCATAGGCGCGTCAAAGCGATAAACGCTTCGAGTGTGAAAACTAGTCCAGAATAGGGTCACTTTATCTAATTCGTACATAACATCAAACGAATCTATTCGACTGGCTTTGGAAACGTTTGATAAAATATCGATCAACTCCTGAACGGCCGACTTATAGGGATTAACTTTTCTGAGGCCGTTCTCGCTCGCGACCAGCAGAACCGCCGGCTCTCCCAACGCCGAACACGAGGTGTTGTCGAAGAATGACTTCGAATAGCCGTAAACGCAACCACACAAATGATTTTCGCTCTTTTTCGAGAAGCAAAGCTGAGAACAGGCGCCGTAATGACAGGCAGACAGATCGCAATTTTCTTCGTCCGAATTGTCGGTGCAGTCATCGTTTCCATCGCAAACCTCTTTCAGCGCAATGCAATGGTTATTCGCGCACTTGAAGTGATTCGACGAGCATGGCTTAAATTTGGCGCAGAATTGGGTGTCTTCGTCCGAGTTGTCGCCGCACGAGTCTCTTCCGTCGCATACTTTATCATTTAAAATGCATATATTATTCTTGCACCTAAACCTAGCGGGCGGACACGCCAGTGTTGAACAACGGGATAGATCTTCGTCACTATTATCGCCGCAGTCATCTTCGCCGTCGCAGCGCCACAAAGCGCTAACACACTGGCCGTTATCGCATAAAAATTCCGAAGTTTTGCACGTATTTCCGCAACTAATCTCATCCGAACCATCGGGACAGTCTTCATCGCCTGAGCATTTAATATTAAATAATAAATAAATACTCTATCAATCAAAGTATTCAATAAACTTTAACTGACCATCACATGTCCAGTCATTCAAAATGCAGAAATTGCTATCATGACAATGAAATTCTTTGGGACTGCACGTGATATTGCATCCGATTTCATCGCTCTTATCCTCGCAATTATACTCTCCGTTACATCTCCACGCCAGTCGTATGCATCGACCGTTACCGCATCTAAACTCATCGTCAGTACAGTCTCTAGGCTTGCAATTCTCTTCGTCACTATTGTCACCGCAGTCGTCATCAAAATCGCAAAACCATCGACCTATTAATTTAAGATTTAAAATTAATAATAGCGATATTTTTTGATTCAATGCCAAACAATCAAATCAATAGTGTCCGTACTAAGTATGCATCTATTATTTTTGCATTTGAAATGCGTTGAATGGCAAGTGGAGGTCTCGTCTTTGCACGATTTCGGTTCGTCCTCTTGGTTTTGACAATCGAAATCTCCATCACATTTCCAACTAAATTTAATATAAATAATAGCAATGCATACATATTGTTGACACTTAATAATGCCTGCGAGTAAATACCTCAATGGTATGCAACGGCCAGAATTGCATTTAAAATAATTCTGAGCGCAAACTCTGTTACCGCACGTTTCGGGCTCATCGGATTGGTCGCCACAATCATCATCGCCTAATATACCAAAATATAAAATATTTTGAATGTTTGGAACAATAGATATAAATAAATCAAAACAAACCATCGCATTGCCACACTTGCGGAATGCATCGATTGTTAGCGCATTTCAGTTGATTGTTCGTACAATTTTTCTCGGCTGAAAATATATAAACAATGATTTAAAACTTTCTGCATATTTGTTTTAACTTCAATAATTTTTAATCATGTTTAATATTTAGTGTCTGCACCATATTATTAAGCCATCTGTGCTATTTCATAATATAATTATAACTTGTTTATGGAAAGAATGTAAAGATTGACTTTACCCTAATGTAATTTAAATCCCAGTACAGGTACAACGCATACTTTAGTTTTTTATTAAGTTATTGAAAATGTAAAAATTCCTTAGCGAATGCTAAGAGATTTGAACTTTAAAATTTGGGTTTAAAAAATTTTGTTATACCTTTTAATTAAATTTTTGTATTATAAGTTAAGCTTAGCATTTATTTAACAAATGTACAAAATATTTGAACAGAATTTTTTATGAATTATAACAAAATCGTACGTAAATAATTAAATACGAATTAAGGTAATCGTCAGAATTTGTTGCAAACTAATTAAGTCTATAAATATATTTATATTATCATTTTTATTCATTTTAGATCTAATCGATACGGAAATGTTCTGATATGAAAATGAAAAGGACTTCATAGAAAACTCGAGTCTGTATAAGTTTTATAAATTTAAAGTAATAATTGTTTTGAATTTTGAAACAGACTGCTGTAGACTTACAGGAATAAGACAAAAAAAAGTGAAAATCTTTATTAATTACAATTTAATAACATTGTAACTAAAATTAATTCTTTAATTATTCTCTTGTATTAAGTGATATTACAAGTTATATACAATAATTTGAAAGCTAGTCAAATATACTGTATAAAATGATAAATTACGCAATAATTAAATAGAGGATTTGAGTTAATTCACATCGAACCACATTTTCCCATATTTTAAGTTTTTTGTTTTTTAATCGGTTTTTCTTCATTTTTTTTAAGTTAATTTTGAAAATTAAATTTATATTTTGTGTATAAAGTAAATTAACTGCAAATTTGTATAAAATAATTCTGAGAGATTAATTAATTAGTTTGTATTTGTGCACTTTTTTTTGCATTAAAATAAACTCAATGAGATGATTATTAGTTTTGTTTAATACAATGCATATATAGTCTAATAATTACAATTATTGTATTTTGTAATAACAAAAATTAATTTTATTAAAGTAGATTTTCACTTGTGTTTTGTCAACTACTGTAACGTGTATTTTTATTCGAATATTATGCAGAAATAGAAATAATAGTTTTAAAAAGTAATTTATTTTTTTGCTTAAAAAATCTTAATAATTATTTATGATTTTTTTTTGTAAATACGAAAAGACAAAACTAAACCTTTAAAAAGTCATATAAAATATGACTATTTCTCTAAAAAGTATTTAATATTCTGCGTTAGCATTGAAAAAATATATAAAATTATGAATATTCCTTTAAAAATAATAATTTATAAAACACCAAAAGCGTATTCAGTTTATTATTCATAAACATTTATATAAATATTTATTCGCTTATATAGATATTATAACAAAATTTAATAAACAGTGTAAATAAACAATTGTATAAATTATTAATAATTTTTAAGATTATTAGGAATTAACGAATCAAACTTACGACAGTTAAGCTCATCTTCTCTTCCCGGACAGTCTATAAGGCCATCGCAACGACTTGAACCTGCAATTTGTTCATAAATATACATAAATTGCTGTTATAAGTGATAAAACTGTTTCAAGCGTACCGATTATGCAGTGCGCATCTATAGACTCATTAGCGGCACACTTGAACTGACTCGGCAGACACGTGTAATTATCGCATCCCTGTTCATCGCTATTATCGCCGCATTGACTGATTCCATCGCAGAGCTGACTCGGAGAAATGCAGTGCGAATTATTGCACTGAAACTGTCCGGGACTGCAGTTAAACGCCGGACAGTCGGACGGCTCATCTGATCCGTCGCCGCAATCGTCTTGAGAGTCGCATTTCCACCAAAACGGTATGCAATTGTAAGTGGTGTGACAAACAAACTGCGAAGACGTGCAGTTGTTGATGCATGAGGTGTTGTCGTTCTGCAGGACGTAGTTCTCAGAACAGGCGCAAACGCTTCCGCCGCCGGGTTTCAACAGGCATAGCGTACTGCAGGGCTTGTCTTCGCAGGGATTCGACCGCTGCAGCGGTAACTGTCGAAACGGATGGTATATGTGAAGATCCATTGGCCGGTGAGGAGTGGTGGTCAGAGTGGAGACGTTATCGCAGTGATATTTATTGCAAAACTCTATACTCTTCGTCTCCCAATCAGACCAATACAGATAATTCTCGAACACAGTCAGAGCGAAAATATGGTGAACTCGATTCGATGTTTGCTGACTAATCACAACCACTCGATTCCGGCCATTCAGGTCAGACATACCGATATAGTCTTCGCGAGCGTCGGCCCAAAACAGCTCTTTGTTGACGTAATCAATGGTCAGAGCGTTCGGCCATCCAAGGCTCTCATTAACAATGCTAGTCATTTGTGACCCATCCATACCAGCTTTTCCTATATAGGGATGGTCTCCCCAATCGGTCCAATACATGTTACCGTCGTATGGGTCTAACACTATAGCTCTCGGCTCTTCGAGACCTTCGCGTATCAACACTTTTCTGAACTTTCCGTCCAATTTTGACACCTCAATCGTGTCCTTTCCTTTGTCACACCAGTACAAATTTCGGCCAATCCAGTCCACCGCAATGCCATCGGGACTCTGCAATGTCGAGGAGTGCAAAATTTGTTCGCCAGTATTAGAATTATTGGCATTTGTTTCGCACAATCTCTTTATAGTGCTGCCCAACGCGGTCACGTCCGACCAGTAAATGCATTGTTCGGCCCAATCGAAGTCGAGCGCCACAGCGTTCGTCAGATTGCGAACCAGAAGTTTCGAATCGTGCGCTTTCGAGTCGATTTGTCTGATGTAATAGCGATTGGAGAAGATAATGGTTGATGGAATAGAGCTGTTGGCTTTGCAGGTGACGCCGCCGTCGAGCGAGTAGTAGCCCTTATGGCACGTGCAGGCGTACGAGCCGTAAGTGTTGCGGCAGTGCTGACTGCAGGGACGCCTCACTTTGCACTCGTCCACATCCTTGCAGACACGGCCGCCGTCTAACGGCTCGAAGCCGTCAAAACAGCTACACTTATACCCGATCGGCATGTCTTCGCACTTCTGGGCGCACACAATGCCGGACTCGCACTCGTTAACGTTGCACTTGGATTCGTCCGAATAGTCGCCGCAGTCGTCGTTGCCGTCGCACAGCAGATCGGCTTCGATGCAGATTTCGTTCTCGCACTCGAACTTTCCGTCCACGCATTTCGATGTCGTCATGTTATGAATGCACAGACCGTTCTCCTCGTCTTCGCCGTCGTGACAGTCGGCTATTCCGTTGCACAGCCATGTCTTTGAGATGCACTTCTTATTACGGCATTCGAACTGATCTTTTTGACACTTGGCGTGAAGACAATTGTCCGGTTCGTCCGACTTATCGCCGCAGTCGTCGTCGCCATCGCAGTAAAAGCTGTGCAAAATGCACTGATAATTGAGACATTGAAACTCATTCAGTTTGCATAGGCTTATGTTACAGCCTTGTTCTGGGTGTTCATCGCTCGCTTGATTATCTCCACAATCGTTTTCGCCTATCAATTATAAATACAGTGATGAATAAGAAGAATTAATAGAATGATTAATACTTTTTGGTATACTGTACTTATTTGAAAACAATTAAAGATCAAAGAAAAGCTTTTAAAAATCTCCAAAGTTTTGGATATATTTTATCTTATTCCAAATTTAAAGTTATATAAATATATATATATATTAACAAATTAAAAATTTTGTCAGGTTTAAAATAACATACCATCGCAGACCCAAATTGTTGGTATGCACTGTCCCGTGTGGTTACAGCGAAACCAGTCTTCCGGACACGTTCGCGTTCGACAATCTTCTGTTTCGTCACTGCCATCAGTACAATCCTAATGTCACAAATTATTAATAAAAAAAGAATCTATAACTTTCAAAATAATTTACTGCATTGTGTGGCTAATTATTGAATGCATTAAATAATTATTTTATGGTTCAAGAGATACAAATAGAAAATTATCACTTTTTAATGCATGCCTAAACTTTTAGCGCGCGTGCAATAAAAAGCCAGATTATACAGTACCTGATGTCCATCGCAGCGCCAAATAGTTGGAATGCAATCAGAATTATTGCACTTAAATTGATCCGATTTCTGGCAGTCATATTCGCAGCTCTCTTCGTCAGAACTGACCGTACTGTTAACATAGGCATCGTCACAGTCGTGATCCCGATCGCAGAGCCACGCCATTGGAATGCATTGACCGCTGCGACACTTAAATGAATTGGACGGACACGACGTCTCCAGAGCTTTGGTTTTGCAGTTCGTTTCGTCGGAGTGATCCCAGCAGTCGTTCTGACCGTCGCAGATCCAGTCCGGATGAATGCAGGCCGTAGTGGACGGACAGTTGATGAACTTCTGCTCGGGATCCCAAAACAGCGGATGTTTGGAGCAATCGGGTCGCGGACAGTCGATTTCGTCCGATCCGTCGCTGCAGTCAGGATCCGAATCGCATCGAAACTGTTTTCCAATACACGGCCCGTCTTTGCACTTGAATTGCTCGTCAGCGCACTGACACTCTCGCTCGTCAGAGCCGTCCGAACACTGGACCTGTCCGTCGCATCGTTTGCTCTCAACAATGCAGCGATTATTAGCGCATCGAAAAAAGCCGGCCGAACACTCCCTGACAGCGCAGTAATTGACGTTCTCGTCGGAACTGTCGGGACACGAGGACACACCATCGCAGGTCAACTCGAACGGTATGCAGATTCCAGTTCCGCACTGAAATTCGGTGAGCGAACAGTTCGACTCCTTAATGGAACACGTCTTGCCATCCGCTGACAAAACTCGTCCAATAAAACAGCCGCACGAGATCTGCCGATTGGACTGAACCGAGCAAATGTCTTCGCAGCCGCCATTCAGGGAGAGACACGGATTGAGCGTACAGTCTTCGGTGTCGTTCGCGACCGCAATTATACCCATAGGTCGCGCCACGTTTCGCCGCAGTTTAATCACTTCAGCGCCGGTAAATTTGTTACAGCGAAGCACGGCGTGCGCCACCCAATCAGTCCAGTAGAGCCAATCGCCGAATACGGCCAAATCGAACGGATGCTGAGGCGTTTCGGTGAGCAGCAGATAGCGTTCGCTGCCGTCCAGATTGCATCTCTCGATCTTGTCGAGCCGGGCGTCAGACCAGTAGAGTTTCTGCAGTTTATGGTCGATCGTTATGGCGTTCGGCATTCGAATATTGGTGGTGACGATCGCCTGCCGATCGAAACCACTCAAATACGCCCTTTCGATGCGCGGACTCCTATTATTCCAATTAGTCCAGTAGACGCGCGACGCACAGCTGTCCACCGCTATGCCGCGCGGCTTATCCTCTGCGCCCAATTTGATAATCTTTTCAATTTTCGAGTCATTGGCGCGAATATTAAGGCGCGAAATAGAGGCATCGCTATTGGATGTCCAGTACAGGTCGCCGTACAGCTGATCGTAAGCAATGCCCTCAACTGAGCCCTGTTTCTCCACCAATATTTTATGCGAAGTGTTATTGAAAAAGCTGCTGCTTATGCTTCCGCGTTGAATATCGGAATAGATGACTCGTTGCGAGAAATAATCAAACGTCAATCCGATTACATTTCGCATGTTATCCCTATTGGTTATACTCGGATAGGGAGCGTTCAAATTCGGCTCGTCTTCGATGTGAACGCTATCGATTTCGGTGACTTTCGAGTACATAATGAACGCGTCGTACGATTCGCAGGTTTTGTTATCCAAATCGGAAATTTTTCCGTGAGAGCAGACGCAGCGATGGCCGACAGACGGTCCCCTATAAAGGCATAGCTCCTGGCAGCCGCCGTTATTAACGGCGCAATCATTGTTGAGCGATGTCGGCCTCTTATAGAACACCTGAATGTCTTTGACGTGATCACCCATTTTACTCTGAAGCGTCACTAGAGTCGAGTTGGCGTTATCCTTATCGGCTCGGATTATAGAGCCGCCCAAATAGTTAGTGTCGGCTAAATAGATATAGTGCTCGAATACGGTGATCGAGATCGGACTCTCGATCGTCCCTTTGATCACCACCTCTCGGTCGAGTCCGTCCAAATTCATTCTCTCGATTGAGTTTGAATTGCAGAAATAAATTTTGTCCTCGAGAACGTCGACAGCAATGTCGGAAACTTTGTTAATCGAGTTGTTAGCGATAATCGTTCTTTCGCTGCCATCGAGTGATGCTCGCTCTATTCTGGCGGCGGATAACCCGTTGTCGCTCCAAAAGAGGAAGCCCTGTATGGGATGCACGGCCAGTGAATTGGGAATATCCATATTACCAGAGAGAATAACATAGCGAGAGCTGCCGTTAAGTCGGGCCACTTCTATCACATCATAATCCTTATCTATCCAATAAATATTATTCGCTATCCAGTCGACCGCAAATCCCTCGATCTTTTCCACGCCATGCACTATAATTTGCTGATCAGTGGTGTCGCGCTTGATTCGCGTTATGCTGCCGTCTTCGTTGTCCACCCAATAGATATAACCCAAATCATACAAATAATCAATAGTAGTTGCCATCAAAACCCTCGAAATAGGCGCCAATAAGGGCTCAGTTTGCGTATCATTAGGCTTAACACTCTCGCCTCTCAGTCCATAATTCCACGAATACATTAAAAAACTATCAGCTCCAACACAGTTGGTCTCGTTTTGATGGTCTATATGAAAACCGATCGCACATTTGCACACTCGGCTGGACTGCGACACCATTAGACATAAGTGCGAACAATTGCCGTTATTTGTTTCGCATAAATTCGAGCCCACTTGAAGCTCAATGTCGTAGACACGAATCGTGAGAATCACTTCAGTGCTGTTACGAAATATTGAATGATTTCCGGCAGTGGTCTTGTCTATTATATGAATAGAGTTATCTGTTTGCGACGAAAAATAGAGCATATTATGATAGACAGACAGAGCGAGTGGTTCGACAAGCGTTCGAGTATTGGCGCCGGAGTTCCAAACAGTTGTGATTTTATTGGTTCCCAACTCTAAGAACTGAATGGAAGCGCTGCCAACGTTCACCCAATACACTCTATTCGGGCGCGACTCGAAGTCAATCGCCAGACTCGAGGGCTGCTCTAGAAATGCGTTCTCCGATTTGGTTACCAATGTTTTGACAGACGTTCCGTCCATCGATGACTGCGATATAGTTGGCTCCTTATTTTTAGCGCTGTCCTCCGAGTCTTCGATGCCGTAATCCGTCCAAATGATTAGGCCATCGAAGGGATGGACAGCCAGAGATCGGGGCGAGTAAACACCATCGCCAACAATAACGGACAGAAACTCTCCATTCATGTTGGAGACATAAATTTTCGCCTTATTCGGCCCCTCTTGAGAGGTGACAAATATATTTCGCGAAACCCAATCGACTGCGAACCCTCGCGGATGCTCTATAACAGTGTCGATAACAGTCTCGACAGTGCTGCCCAATATGGACGCCCGTTTGACTTCGTTCTGCTGAAAGTCAGCCCAATATATTTGCCGGTCTTTGGCTAAGAAATCAATCTGTTCGGCAGAAATCACTTTCGGCAGATTAATGGGCGGTATTATGTGATAGTATGGCTGCTCTAAGTCCACACCTCTGATCTCGTTTGGCCGGGAAATGAGAAACACTTTCTCATTTGGATAACAAGTTTTATTATCGGATCTAAGTTTCATAATATGAGGACATTCGCACTGATAAGTGTGGTCGAGATCGATGAGACACAAGTGAGAACAGCCGCCGTTATCGATAGCGCACTGGGATGTGATGTTATCGGTCGGCTGTCGAGAGGCGTGAAATATTTTGATATCAAACGGTTGCGTAACCGCCCGTTGAATCACTTTGACATCAGTTCCGTTCCACTTATTAGCTCTAATGACTGAATTGGTTCGCCAATCGGTCCAATAGACGTAATTGCCGAACAACGAGATAGCGAACGGATGGGTCAGCAGTTCGTGACCGCGAAGCACCTGCTGATGATCGCTGCCGTCGTACTTGACTGTGTCGATCGAGTCGGATCGGGCGTCGATCCAATAAATTCGTTGCGCCACGTAATCGAGAGTCAGTCCGTTAGGCCACGCGCCGTCACTGCTCTCCACCCGATACACCACTTTGCGGTGCTGTCCGCACATCGACGCGCTCTCAATCCTTGGCCTTTCGCTGTCCCAATCGGTCCAAAACATAAGCCCGAAACGCGGATCCAACGCTATCGCGCGCGGACTAACCATTTGGCCGGCGATCAGCGTCCGCCTAAAACTGCCATTAAGTTTGGCGACCTCTATCTGATCCAAATTACTCTCAACCCAATAGATGTTTTTGCCGATCCAGTCGACGGCCAGTCCCTCGGCTGTGGCCAAACCGATCTGCACCACCACCTCGATGTTGGTGAGCGTGCCGTGAATCACGAAACCCCTATAGATCTTGTCGTCCATCACGTCCGTCCAGAAGATCATACTCTCGTTGAGCGAGTCGTAGTAGAAGTCGAGCGCAATCGTGTTCTTCAGCGCCGACAGCAGCGGCTTCACAGACATGGTGTGCAAGTCGACGCTTCGGATTTCGTGCCGATTCGAGAATATCGCGTACGGCGTCGACCCGACGGTGGTCTTGCAGGTGAAGCCGTCGCTCTCGAGCGCGTACCCCTCAACGCACTCGCATTTGTGTCTCTGTTTGATTTGCGTGCACTTCTGGCCACACGTTCCCCATCTCTCGCACGCGCTCTTCAGCTGATCGATAGGCAGCGATCGGTTTAGAGTTTGACTGCTGGTCAGACACGAGTAGACGCATAGTAATTGAATACCAATGAAATTAAATGGTATCTTCATTGTCGAGAGTGAAGCTCATTATAACGAATCACAACTATTGCGGAGATTGTTGTTTCACAACAAACTCTTGTTTATGTCTCCACTATAATATGTCTAATGTGTGTGCGATTATATCAGCGAAAGTCTTGTCTATCGCTGAGACTCTCGGCTCGTCTCACACACCGATCGCCATCTGTTGGCATTTTTATACTAAGTATGAATTTTTTAATGAAATAGTTTGAAACACAATTAAACTTTTATTTCTAAACGCGAATAATCATAAATTTGCTGATTAGTGTTTGAGAGTTAGCGAATCAAA
>JAQIYA010001276.1:0-13670 GCA_034699355.1 Microtritia minima | reverse complement strand
TCTCCAAAAAAACTCAATGAAATGCCAAACAATATAAGAGACTCGCGACATAACTAATTGAAATTATTAACATCGAAAAAGCTAAGAGAGAGAGATAGAGATAGAGAGAGACAATGATCTTTTAGCTCCGCTAATGCCGTAACAAATGGATACTGCTTTGTCTATATAATCGCAAAGTTCGTCAAAAAGAGATAATGCCCTGCAATTGCTTATACCTATTTGAATAGCGATACCGCTCTCTTTAACAAAATGCCAGTTTATTTTTACATAATCTATGGCTCATTAGCGAGAGAGAGATTTGGTTCGCCTTTAATAACTTTAATATTTTGATAATTATAATGATTTACGAGATGTGACAAACAATTTTTGGTGTTCTCTCTCTCACGGAGAAAAATATGTGCGCGCAGTATTTTATGCGTTTCTATAATTAGATTTCAATTGTGAAATTTATTTTTCGCGAGCGTTTCTCGAAGAAAAAAGTTATCGCTTTTCATGTTTCAGCTCTCGAAAAATTGCGATTAAAAGCATTCCTCGACGTGTTTTGAGATTATTATTCACTTTGCCTTTCGCTGAACAGAGAGAGCGAGAGAGAGATTTTAAAGGGAGTGATTAATACAAAAGATAAAACATATTTATAAGTAGTCGAGAGAGAAATATAATTTTTTATAAAATAACTTATATTTTTCATGCGCCATATATCAATATTACCATTAATAAAGATATTGAGAAATGTAGGGACCGTTTCGCTGCCTCTCTCTCTCTCTCTCTCTCTTTCATATTAATATTGGATAAGAGGAATGTTTCCCATAATTATTATTAGATAATGTTTGCAAATTAAAAAAAATAAGAAATTTCTCGAAACTAGTTTTATGCCTTTTTTATTATAATATCGCAATTAAAATAAATTTATGGCAGCCTTCGAAAGTTGGCACGACTTCGCAAAACTGGGAAACACTCGAGTAATAGAGAGAAATGAGAGAATAAGAGAGAGAGAATGAAATGCTAGCGAAAATGACAATCACTGCCATCTTAAATATCAATTGTCTCTCTCGCTCCTCAAAAGTGGCACATCATTTAAGCGCCAAAATATTTGAGTTGACTCGAAGTTTTCGTGACGGCATTAAACATAATCAAATTTCATCAAAATGTTGCTCTCGATTGCGTTCTCGAAATAAGAATAAGAAGAAGTGCGGGGAAATGTTTTTTTTGGACTTAATTGGATTTTAAGAGATGATGGCGTATCGGGTTTTATAAGAATCATATTTGTCGAGAGATAAAGAGATATAGAGATCTGTAACTTATTTTAAAATGCCTGAGCTCTATAAGAATAGATAGTTTATCATAAAGAGAGAGAGAGAGAGAGAGACAGCGCATACAAAAATTGTATTGTACTGTAATTTGATTTGTATGATATGTATCTTTAATTTTTAAAAAACAGTACGCAAATTTAATAATAGCTTTTTTTAGCTAATTTTGGCCAATTTGTATAAATAAAGATTTCAAATTCAATTCAATGGCAAAATGAATGGCATGCACGCGGCTCTCAAACGAAGCCCTGACTGAGCTTTTAAGAAGAAAACTGTGTTTCTTTTTGTCAAAAGAAAGCGGTGCATCAAAACTAGTGTGTGTGTTGTGGCTCTCTCTCGACAATAACCTTATTGTTGAAATCATACTAAATTCTACCGTATGGTTGTGTACCTCTCGACCTTTACCGAGCCGTGTGTTACATAATAATGAGTGTGTGTGTGTGTGTGCGCGCGCGAGCACTGGTATTACACTCTCAACCGCTCTTGAACTTCGTTCAAGTGTTGTTCAATGAACTTCGTGTGCGTGAGTTTGTTTATGCGTGAGTTTGTGTGTGTGTGTATGTATGCGTGAATTTGCGTGAGTGTTATATATAATTATGAAGAAGTTTTTCTCGAATTATTTAATAATTTTTTTTAAAGTTTAGAGTTTAAAATGAAAATAAATTTTAGAAATAGAAATATTCTCAATTTGAGATTTTCAGCTAATTTTTAAAAATAAAAGTCGAAATTTTATAATATAGTTATTGAATTAATTATATTAAGGCTTCTAATAAATAAATTATATTAACATTAATAAATTTGTAATCATTTTTAAAACAATTTTAGACGTTTTTAATATTATAAATTTGTCAAAAAAAAGGCAATAAATAGACAAAAACGGCAAAATAGACATATCATACATAAATAGGCAAAAGAAAAAGCCATTTATAACTACGGCTTAAGTGACTTGTTTTTTATGTGTTATGAAACTCATATTTATTGTCCGTTAAAATAAAAAAATAGGGAAAAAATGCCTTAACATAGTATTCCTATTAATCAGATGAAGATATCAATTTAGACGATGGCATATATATATATAAGACGCGACGTTGCGATCATCATTGAGAGAGAGAGAGAGAGAGAGAGAGAGAGACGCAGCAGATTCTTGAGCGAGAAACGAATCGCAACTTTTATATGGGTATTTGCGAGTCAATAAAGTGAAATATGAGCGGCATTCGGCAACGCTGGCACTGCTCTGCCATCAAAGTATATCAAATATATCACAATAATAGATATATCGCATAAAAGGCATCTCGCCGTTCGTGTCAGTGTTATATTCGGCGCGGCTCTATATAGTCAGATATGGCAGCGCACGTCTCGAGATATCAGTGGCCACATTTATAACTATTTTCTCACTCAATGAGTCGAACCTTATTTCTCTCCACTCACTCACAACTCTCTTTCTCTCTCTCGCTCTAACTTTCTCTCTCTTTCTCTCACTCACTATATTACACATCAAACTTTCAAAATGGGTTTACGTTTTTTTTCAAAAAAAGGAAATGCCATACAAAAACGTTCGCCACAGAAGAAAATGTTGGCATTTTTTTCTCTCTCTGTGCCGTCAATTTCTTCAATGGTTTTGATTTTGCTCTGGCAATCAAACGATTCGTTTTGTTAAGCATGCGTGAAGACTTGTACTGCTAAGGTAGACAACGACTTACGACAACAAATGTCCAAAACGGATAGCAAAGAGAGAGAGATATATAGCATTTTTTGATAGACATCTATTTAATCGACGAAAGTCATCAGCAAAACAAAAATCTATATATTTTTTTTCTCTCTTCTGTTTTTCTTGAAAGTCTCGATTTTCGTGATCAACACACACACACACACACACAAACAGCGGGAATAAATTATAAAACTATCGAAATTACCGGATCAGCTCTAACGAGATTGGAATAAGTCATAGTCTGGCGAGTTTTGTTGCGCTGTTTTTATATATTCAATCGATTTCGGGAAATGGCTCGTCAGTAGAGAGACATTATTACTAATCACTAATTAGCGTTTCGCCTTTGATCGCTGAAGGGTAGGTAATGAAAAGTGTCAGATATGAGCGACAAATCAACCGACCCGTCAACCGACCCGACCAGCAAATCACACCTCGTCTCACACTCGCTAACTATATCTCACTCTCTCTCACTCTCTCCCTATCCATCCGCTCGTAAGCCGAGCTAAAACGCTAATGAGTTTTTACACAATGAGGTGAAAAGTAAAAACTGCGCGAAATATTAGGAGAGAGTTCCACACTAATGATTAACAATACAGGTGTTAACAGACTATATAACACGTAAAAAGCATAATTTGCGAGTCGAAACGCATTGAGATAAAGGAAAGGCTAATAAGAGAGAGAGAGAGAGAGAGAGTTGTTTGCTTTTTTTATTATGTTGATATGAGTTTTACATTTTATGAGAAAGGATGTACTTTTTTGTTGCTGGTCTGCGGATCATTATTATGAAGCGAGAGAGAGAGGGGGAGAGAGAGAGCGCTGCGTAACTAATGGTAGTCGACTCTCGCCTTATTTTCGGTAATCAAACATTTGTAAAATAATATCATTGTTTGTGTTTAGACAGAACCACATTACGACATGCGAGCGCACACAAAACGAGAGCCATCGAGAGTAGCACATTATAATAAGCGAGTCCAGCCATGCATTCCGTTTGAATGTATAACTATCAGCAGAAACATAATGTTACACGAGTGATAAAAAAAATACACTCTCCGTGTGCTATGTCTATGTGTGTGTGATGTGTGTGTTTTCGCGCAGAAGTTATACAATTTTCAAAGCGTTTATTTTTTGTCGGCAGGCTTTTAGGCCATACCGTCAACTATTAAACTGAGATTACATTCTGATATCTAAAACATCTGTCGGGATAACGACAGCTGACAATCAACGCGTCTCTCTCTCTCTCTCTCTCTCTCTCTCTCTCTCTCTCTCGCACTCGTATTTGGAAACAGGAAAAAATGCGAAACATTTATGTTATGGGCTGATGATGTGCTTCTCTGCCCTCACATTATAATGATGTGCTACTACTGGTACAATCGCATCGATTACAACCATATCAGTGGCAAATGCCGTATTAAATGTTTTTTTTAAAGTTACGTTTTTCTCAGTCTCTCTTCTTTAAAATCTGTTTTTTTATCTCTATCTCTCTCTCGCTCTCTCTCTCTCGAAATGACATACCATACACACCATTTGCTTTATGACGAGAATAATAATCTTAACTTTTCGCTAATGTTTGCGCAAACAAATCACACATAAATAGGAAATTTTGTTTTTGCTTATTTAATGCTAGGTTTTTGTTAGGCTTCGCTTGAATATTAGAAATTCTGTCGGCGAGAGAGAGAGAGAGAGAGAGAGAGAGAGAGCCGAACAGATGAGTGCATGTCATAGTCATGTCATTGTGCTAAGCATTGTCGTCAACTATGCTGTGATGACACGCTGTTATTAATCCAGTTATAGGTGCATTAGCAGAGAGAGACGACGACCAGTTTTTTGATAGCTGTTTGCACTCTCGCCAGCCTTATATTGAAAGCATATAAGTTATATATAGCATTAGCGAAACATATTATACAATAGAGTAGTTGAGAGCGAGAGAGAGAGAGATAAAGAGAGAGATAGATATGCGTTTGTTGGCTGAGTTTAAGGGGCATTAATGAAGCAGCGATGCAACGTTGATAGAAATGAATGGTCACTTGCTTGACTAAAATTAAAGCTCGCTCGTCCATGAGATGATTTCTTGCCATCGCATCGCAGTTGCCAGCGTTCAGGGCAGGCATTACAGATAAACGCACTCACATATAGTTAAGTTAAGTTAGTGTTAAGCCAGTTCGCTAAACTCACTTTTACTCTCTGCCAGTCTCTTACATCAATAACAAATTAAATGACCAGCTTTTGGGCTCCAAAAATAAAAGTAAATTTGTATTTGTTTGCTGGCTTTTATTACCGGCTCTCTCGCGTTGTCGTACGCATTACTCTGGCCGTCATAGCTCACCATTTTTATTGAGCACTCATTTTTTTCTTCTCTCTCTCTCTCTCTCTCTCTCTCTCTCTCTCACAGCCAAATAATACCCTATCGGCGCGTTCACAATAAAATCAAATTTGTCTTTTAATGCGGTTATTGCGCAGACATAACATAGACACACATACATCTATCTGGGATATCAGTGGCTCCGGATATATGCTTGCATGAGTGTGTGTGCAACTGTGCCATTGCCTGTGCGCTGTCCTCACTCTCTCGCTCGCTCTGTCCGCACGAAACACCTCATTTCGACTTTCTCCTACTGACTGCCTTTTCAATCTTTCCGCATCACCAATGCCTGGTTTGTTAAACTCGATTCGGGTGGTCTCACAGACATTTTAAAACGCAAAGCATGCGAGAGATAGAGGGAGAGGGAGAGGAGAGAGAGTTGCGCTTTGATTTTTTAGTAGCGCCACAAAATTTATGCTATGTTAGGTTAAAAATTTAATGATAACATGCACTGATGAATTAATGGAAGTGAAGAAAAAAAATATTAACGAAGAAGAAGGAGACGAAGAAGAAGAAGATAACTCCAGTCAGCGAAATGCTACAAAATTTTCAATTTTACATTTCTTGTCTCGGCCCTGATCTTCCCACAAGCATTTTATTAAAAAAGTGCTCTCTCTCTCTCTCCCTCCCTCTCCTTCTCTCTCTCTCCGATTTGAATGGCGCTCACCTTAATCGGTATATATGATAAAAAGCATAGGCATCACTCACTCACTCTCCGAATCGGAGCGATAGGACCACTCGTCTCCCTCTCTCTCCCTCTCTCTCGCTCACTCTTTGGCAGGTAAGGGTCCGCCCACTTGAACTTTAAATAAAGTGAATTATGATTGGTGTGCATGTCATAAATGGACAGCATTGAAATTGCTCATTGGCTCAGCGGTGCATTTATTTGAATTATGGCTTTTTTCTATGCATGGATGCCTCTGATAGGATCGCAAAAATAATGACTCTGGGAGTGGTATGGTATGGACCTGCGAGTCGCTGCCACTTGTAAAATGCGAGAGAGAGACGGGAGAGAGAGAGAGAGGCAGAGATGGGCAACAAGTTTTAAAAATGCAGGCCTGAGCTGAGATGATTCCGAGAAAAACGGCAGAGCAGTAAACAGGAAAATCAACATTACTTGTCTTCAAAATATATTTATACATATAAAACCGAATACGATTTTTCGGTGGGGACGCGACTCTGCGAAAAGGGGATGACTTCGCCAAACATTGGGCCAAACAGTTTCTGGACTTTTATGGATTATATATAGTTGGCTCGTTTCGCCACCAACTAAAATATCGTTTGCTTTTATTTTCCTCGCTCTCCTTCTTGTGTTATTTTTTTGTTGTTTGGCGAAATAATTTTCAAATTCGTTGTAAACATAAATAATTAGCATTTTAACTATATTTCGGGAGAAGAAGAAAAAAGAGAGCTCATAATGTATGTATTTTTTGATGGCTAGAGTGGATCTGCATTTTAAAATATTTGCTGCACGATATTTGCCTATAGCTGACGACAAGATGGGGATGAGTGATAGGAGAGAATGAGATTTAATTATTTAAACAAATAAAGTTTTTTTTCTTCCACTTTTTCGACTTTTGTTTTATTTTATTTGTCCTCTCGATATAACAGAAGAGAGGAATTCATAAAACTTAAATAATAATATTTACAGGAATAGAGAAAAAAAACACTAAAAGCTCGCTTTAAAATGTAGAAAAAAAGACGAGACAAAACGAGGGAAAACAATGAAGAAAAGTCTCAAAAATTACAACAAAAAACACTGCATTGTTTTTCACTAAAGGATATATAATTTATTTTTTTGTTACAACTTTGTTTATATTGTATAATAATTGTGAAATAGTTATTATATATTACATAAGGCGAGAGAGAGAGAGAGAGAGAGAGAGAGAGAGAGAGAGAGAGAGAGAGAGTGGTGTATGAGAGAGTGCGAGTCTGGTGTGCGTTAAGAGGGAAAAAATTCATGGAAAGCAAGCCAAGCAGAGACCTAAGAAAATGCTTTTATGAAAAACATTCGCCGCTCCGATGGGCTCACAGTTTGCAGTTATCAGCAGAAAAATGAATCGAAAAATGATTCAAAACGCCTCTTTAATCTCAGTATTATATCCCGAATTACGTGTGTGTGTGTATGTGTCGCACACACTTTTTTTGGTCGTCATTTCATTTCCCCTCCCGTTTGAGGTCTGCCTGTCTTACACTCACTCTCTTCCCCCCCACTATTTTTTCCCATTTCGCGGAATAAAAAGAGATTCTCAATGGTGTTTATGTAACTTATAATATGCTTTTGAACGAGAATTGCAATTTAAACGCTATTACGCAACAATAGAGCTAAAGGTGTGACCGGCGTTTGGTTTTTGATAAGGTTTTTGACGAGTCGAGACACATAAGTGAGACGAGAAGCAAAAAAATGTCTATATATGAAGATAGAGAGTGAGTGTGTGTGAGAGTGAGAGAGAGAGGCATAATCAAAATAGACGACGACAAGATAAAACACTTTTCCTGACCTATCATAAAGAAATGGCGAAAAAAATGTTCGCAAAGATGGCCTCCAGAGGCGATTTGTCTTCGGCTGCAGTGAGTAAGAGAGAGAGAGAGAGAGAGAGAGAGAGAGAGAGAGATTATTCATTTAAAATGTAGAAAACAAGCTGAAAAAAGCAGCTTAAAAATAATAAATATGATGTGTATCTCTCTCTCTCTCTCTCTCTCTCTCTCTCTCTTTCGCTGATTAGAAAATTTTCTCTCTCCCCCTCTCTCTTGTCGCTCTCGCTCTCTCTCGCAGAGCCGCACACAAGTGGGCTGAATAGAGTAACATTACATTACATAACTTAAAGTTAAAAACCTGGCATTAAATCACGGCTGCGAAGTGCGCGATGGCTGATCAAGTTTAATTACCTCCTCGCCATCTCCACACCCAATTATAAAAATGTATGCACTTCTTGAGTGACTGTGTGTGTGTGTGTGTGTGTGTTGCATGCATTTGGGCATCAACTTATCATCGAAACCGCTCTCATGACTGCCTAATTCTCATTTTGCGATTGTAAATATATAAATATATTTATATATTTATTTAAAATGCAAACTTTAGGTTTTTTTTCAAGAGCAGCGAAAATTTTTTTTTCTGTCCCCCCATTTAAATGATTAGCTGGAATGAGAAAAAGCTTAAAAGTTGTTGTTGCCTACCGATCGGTTTAAGGCGAGCACTATATGATGGCATTCGGTGGGGAGGAATGGAGGGATGAGTGGCAATAAAAATTAAGGCATTTAACTTTTTTTCTGGCGAAAAGAGATTTGTTTGAGATTGAAGTAATGTCAAACAATTTTATTGTATTCAATAATAATAATAATAATAACGTTTATTTACTTTAAAAATATTTCCGACAAGAAATATATTTTATTTTTTTCTGCGCTCTCAACGAATGGCTCTTTTTTGGGAGTCAAGACATACAACAGGCACACACAACACACACAGCACACGCACACCTAAATGGGGGGAATCGGCCATAATTTTTAAAGCACTTGAAACGGTTCGGCACAAAATAAATATGAATATTTTATGTTGATCTTTCATGCTTATTATGTCAACATAATACTTCTGTGTGCGTATGTCGAAGACATTTGCCGCCTTTCGAGCCCCCAATTCGAGTAAATACATACATACGCCGAGTTATTATATAGGTGTTTGTCTTTCATATAGCGATGGGTACCGAATATATATTCGGCTAAACTTCAAATAAAAATTGTTGTTTGCGTACATCGAAAACGCGAAATATTATTATTTTTTCGTTTGGGGTAAAACAGAAAAAATGCCTCAGCAATAGCGAAGCCCTGCGTAATGTTAACACAAACAATTGGCAGAAGACTAAACGATGAGCGAAACACACACAGACATACACACACACACACAAACATTTTGTTTTGTTGACGGAGTAGAAAATATTGTGGAGCACAACACCACACAACACATAACCAGAGCATGGATTTATAGTTATTTATTTCTCTTCAAATAATTTCTATAATAAGTTACTTAAAATTAGTTATTTATTTTCTTTAAAATTACCGCAAAAATAAATTAATAACAAATTTATTTATTGTTATAATAAATATTAAAATAGTGTTTTCAAGTTATTAAGTCAATTATTAATTTCAAATTGTCAAAAATTTTTCTATATAGAAAAAAATTAGAAAATTTGTTGCCAACTAATGGATTTCACTCCAAACCCCACAAATTAATTATTAAAGTTAGTTAAAATAGTTGTTTATGTGTCAAATAGTTATTTATTAGTTGCGATAAAGTATTGGCTAAATCATGGCTCTGGTCAATGATCGGCGAACAAACTATAAACAGTCGAACTATAAACAGGCAAATATAAGTTATTTCAGTTAAAAATCCATTGCTCTGCACATAACTTGAGTAAAATAAATTTGCGTAAAACTGTCGATAGAGAGAGAGGCGTCCATTTTTTCATTGCATTTTTATGTTTACTCGGAGTTGTCGGCGATTAGCTTTCCATTTCGAGTGTTAAAACATTCAAATGATATTCAAATTACTGATTTTAAAGTCGCATTAAAACTTTTTGATTACAATAATTAAGCGAAAATAAAGATTCGTAAAATGTCTTCATTTTAATGTTTGTTTTTCTTCATTCGAGGGGGAAATTTATAGAAACTTTTATTTTTTGCAAAACAATTATTTTCCTTTTTTCTAACTTTATAGTCAATTAATTGAAAATTCAGCGCAATTGCCAGCAGAAGTAAAATAATTTAGAAAACAAATAAATAACTTATTTATTTTAGATAGCAATTTATATGTCAAATAATAGTATGGTTTTTTTATCTGCTCGTCGACTGATTAGACCAGACCAGCAAAAAAAAACACTGATGAAGAACGACCATTCGCTGGCCTGTCAGCGATCGCCTGACAATTTCGAGTATTGTGTATACTTGTGCATAGATTTCTGTATTTTAGTGGTTCCACAATAAAGATCTTAATGGCGTACACAAAAAAAAGTTTTGTAAATACCCTCCTCTTTGTGCGCAAAATAAGCCAACATTTTTGCGATTTAAAAGTGAAGTGAAGTGAAGTGCACACCAAAAACTACTGAACGGCTTAACGCCGAGCGGTGTACGAGTTTGTAAAAAGAGTTGATTTTTCCCAATATTTACAAAATATTAATAGTGGGGGCGAACTATTGTTGAGCACACTATACACATATATATGTAAAACATAAATATGGCACAAAAGTGGCTGCAATTTCCAGACCACACATCTTGTTTGCCTCCACTCGTTATGACAGGCCTGAACACATACACACACACACACATAAAAAAATAAATCGAGAGAAAGAGCGAGAAATAGCGAGGACTCAACGCTGGCGTAAATGAATTGTTTAGTAACAGATCTCTCCATCGCTGTTAAATAAGAGGACACAAACGCCATGCGAGAGACCAGCAAAACGCAAAAAGATAGGGAGAGAATTGAGAGGCGAGAGCCTTAAACTAAACGCTTGTTATATTAAACACGCTATCTTAGCCTAAGTTAGAGAGAGTGAGAGAATGAGAGAGTGAGAGAGAGAGAGAGGGGGGGGGAGAGGAAGAGTGAGAGAGAGAGAGAGAGCTAATGGTAAGCATAACTATGGCGTTGCGCTACTGCTTATCACTTATTAGTTCACACACCCAAACGGCCTATTTTGCGGCCATAATTGTTACCATTTTTTTGAGCGCCTTATTAATTAAGTAAATTCCTTCTGCCATAATATGGCGTTTTATGGCTGTTTGGGATGGCGTTATTAAAAAACATTTACGCCACAGTGATCGCCAGGCGATTATAGTGTCAGTTCTTTTAGGCTAATATGCCGAGATTTAACCCCGAGTTACTAAAAGCTAATAGAAATAAAAAATACTGGCTATAGAATCCACAAAAAGCTTTTCGCTGTCCACTTCCTAACAGTATGGATATATTAGTTATATCGTCGTATATATATATATATAACTGAGTCGTATATATACGAAACGGTGGTGTATATTATGAATGAAACAAAAAATAAAGAAATATTGTTGGCCTCCATAAAGCAAAATCAGTGAAACTGGTGGGGAAAGAGAGTGCGAGTGAGAGAAAAATCGGGTACAGATATATAAGTTTCACGTTTTTGCGATTTACCTCTAACTCTGGTGGTGAGCGTTTTTGCTGAACGCGTTGCAAATTTTAATGGAATATATAATATTTTTTAAAGACGCCTCGAAGTCATCAATTATGTTGCAAAATGTTGAGAATGAGAGAGAATGGGAGAGAGAGAGAGAGAGAGAGAGAGAGAGAGACGACCAAAACAAAACAAAAAATGAAAAATATCGAAATTAGTTGCGAACTTTTCATAAACTTTGAAAAATCGAAGAGAGAGAGAGAGAGAGAGAGAGAGAGAGAGAGAGAGAGAGATTTTAAAAAAACTAATAAAAGAAAACTCTCTCCAAAGTGGTGGCCGCCAATTAAAAATTCGCATAAATCTCGACTCTATGGTTAAAAAGGCAGACATTGTTAGGGGCAATAACAGCCATAATAAAACTTGATATATAATTTGTTTCACTATTAAAACGAAACGAACGCAGAATCTATAGGCCATTAAAATATATAAAAAGCCTGACATTCAATAGCGAGAGAAAGTTATAGACATTAAAAAACGCAGAAATTAACAGCATTTCGAGATCGGCTGTCGAGAGGGAGAGAGAGAGGAGAGCGGCGAACAAACATCAAATCGCGAGCGCATATAATAAAAAGTCAATCCAAATAAAAAACAAACATAAAATAAACTCAATTTTCAATTTTGCAGATTTCTGGCTAATTATAAATAATGACATTGATTGCTATCGCATAACGCGAAACGGGCTTTTAAATAAGACCAGCGAGAAAGACTACTTATTAAAAGACTAGTAAACGCAATTTATTTCCATTCAATAAGATTTGGAGTCGAGAGTTGGAGAAAGTCGATAGAGAGTGAGAAGTAGAGTATGTGTGTGTGTGTATGTGTTGTTCAAACTAAAAAGCGTTTTTCAAAAACCCCTTTTGACTCGAGGAAACACGTAAACGCAGAAATGTGTTCGCCAATTGACAAACCATTGAGAGTGTGCTCACAAACGCTCTCGCGTTTTAAGAAAAGAAACATTAACTGCTTTTGGGTTTTCGCTTTAGTGTTGTGGCAGGTTTTTGCTGAGGAGACTCTCGACACTATCAGCGACAGTGTGTACGTGTGCGTGTGTGTGTGTGTGTGTGTGCGAGTGAATGTATGTATGTATGTATGTGTGACTCGGTATCGAGTGATTTAAACGCGTTCAAAATCGATTCGAGCGCTGTTTTTTTTATAAAAAAATAAAATGTTTGGTCGCGTTTAATATTAGAGCATTGGCTGGCGTTTAGGGAACCGCAGATGAATCCAAATAAGGCGTAATTTTATCAAATGAATAAATATATTCAACAGTGGAGAGCAATAGAGAGAAAGAAAAAGACTGTTACGCACGGAATACACAAAAAAAATAATACATTACATACAGAATGCCAGACCATAAACTTAGGAAATAATATTCGGTCAGAATATTGGATACTTGTTATACTGAAAAACAAGGCGAACGGTGAGGAAGAGGAGAGAGAATAACTTTATGAATTGAGGGCCTAATCGTCAGCCAAACCATTCAATTTTGCGCTTATTCTCTCTCCAATTCTGATCCCACAGTGTAGAAAATTATGACCACCAGTAACCAGCATTGATATTCCAGTTGCATCATATTGTTGTGCTCGCATTACGCGCTTTATCTTATCTCATCTCTCTCTCTCTCTCTCTCTCTCCTCTCTCTCACTCTCGTCTCTCTCGATCTCGCTCTCCCTTAGCTGTCGGGCATAAAAGTGAATCCCAGTAAAGTTATGAAATAGCCGAATAGTTTTATACATTTTTGTAGGTTAGCTCACGCTCGCTCTCTCTCGCTCGCTATCTCACTCGCATAGCAATTGGAGTCCCTCGAGAACCACTTATACGTCGAGGGATCGTTTTGGATCGCTTTTTGCCCGAATTCTCACAGCAAAGTGTGCTGTTTTACAGCCGAAACATAAGGCTTTATTAGAGAAATATATTTGTTCACTTCGGGGAAAACTGTTACTTTATTACACTGTTTGCTTTCAAACGATATATTATTTTACTAGTTCTCTCTCTGTCTATCTCTCTCTCTCTCTCGCTCTCTTCCTCGAGGTTTACCATTTTGCCATTCTCTGCCTCATAGCTATAGCTTATAAATTAATAAACTTCTCCGCACATCAAAA